>JBBKCR010060141.1:0-10481 GCA_037577295.1 Ladigesia roloffi | reverse complement strand
GGAAACAAAGTCACCTTCGACTTGGATGCCCTGGGGGTAAGCAAATAAACATCAGATTTTCATTTTGGGGTGAACTACCCCTTTAATTGGCCTCAGCACCTGTCTTTTTCTCTTTATTCCTTTCTCCTTCATTCTGGCCGCTCAGGGTCGCCTGTCTGACCAGAACTGCCTGGTTTCCCTCGTATCCTCGGGTCAGTGCAGCGGAGTGCTAGGTGGTATTATCATGCATATGTATTCAAACCGGCTTTTGGACTTGACTGACAATAAGACTGTTCCAGGCTGTCGAAGCTGAATGCAGCGTTATTAGTGTAACCTCCGTTTCTCCTGTGCATAGAGGCAGAAGCAAAACCACGCAGTAGAACTTGGTCCAATTAGAGGAGAAGATATGAGAGCAGGTGTGTGGGGAAACTTTTGCTGATTCTGAGGCCCTGAGGCTACAGCACAGGTGCCGACTGCAATAATCAGATATTCACAGACACTTGCATCTTCTGAAAGAAGCATGAAGATCGTGTTACCCTTCACGCCCTGCTCACCGACCTCTGAACACTGCTGTTCGTCTTCAGAGATCGAGCTATACTCCTTTTCTTGTTTCGTTTCAATTCATGGAAAAAATCAAATGACATGCTTTTGTTTTGCCTGCGGTAGCCGTCACTTCAGGTCAAGTAGTTTGGCATTTCAGCCACACACATGCAACACACACTCCTCCAGGACCAGAGTACAACATCAGAGAACAACACAGGACCACAAGTGAAGAGGGGACAAACGAGAGCACCTGGGAATTGTGAAAAAACGTGAACTGTTGGTTTTAAAAAATGCGTAAAAAATTTCGTAGTCTAAACCCGTTTAAAACTCATTGACCCTAAAGAGAATGTGAAGGTAAAGCGTGTCCATACTGTACAGTTTACACTGAACTCCTGCAGTGCTGGAATGTAAATACCGATGTGACCCCTGTATGGACTGTACTGAAATTCATGCACACGTTCTCTTTGGTGTAAGCAGGTACAGTCACAAATTCATTTAATTTACAGTAAAAAAAATAGAGAGAAATAAATAGGTATTCACCATTAACAAATGAACGATTATGATGAACAAGCTGTGCTGTACGTGCAGTGCTCTCTTGATTGCACACAAAAATTGACAGTTACATTTTATATTCTAATTTAGGTGGATTTACATCAATATGTGTTGCAAAATATTTTTCTAAACAATTTAGCACTAAAATGCATGAACTAACCCTGCCATGAAGGGGAAAAAAACACAGAGGGTTTTTGCAATTTCCACAAACAATTATTAGTTCGGTTCTAAGGAACAATGCATAAATGGTGTGAAGAAGGTGAGCAACAAGCTGCCAGGGGTGCTGTGTTTAAAAATAGCCCCAGGCAGGCGGCACCGGTAACAGAGCGACCCGGCTCAATGAAGCGACCTCTCCAGAGGCCGCCGCTCGACAACAGGGCGCCGTCTCTTTCTCACACTCGCACGCACTCTGGAGGTGATGTCGGGCGCTTTAATAGATTGTTGTGCCGTTCTGGGGATTTATAGCTATGATGTCATTGGTTGCTCAGCACAGTTGGTGCTCCGCCCTCAGAGCACGGAAACCTCGGGGGGTGGGGAGAATAAGAGAGATGACTGAAATTCTACCCTATAATTTAAACATAAATGAGTTCTTCGCTTATTACTAGAGGCTATTTTTTCCCTTCTCCCTTCTTTTTTCTTTCCTTGCTACTGTATAACCTGGGAAGGGGCAGAAAAAAGGAGCTGGTAAAGATCCCCTCTAAGCCCATTAAACTACAGAATAGACATCTACCCTCTGGTCTGTGCTCTGGAGGGCGCAGTGCCCTCTCACGTAGACGACCTCTGATGTTATTAACACACTGGGATGCTGTGGTGCCCTCAGTAGTGCGGTTCTTTGTTGGCTTCTTTTTTTCTTGCAGTAAATGAAGGTGCTGGTGATTTGAAAACCCCTCAGCTACTTACACCTGGTGGCCTCCTCCACAAGGGGGCAGCATGAACGCACTCGAGTGACACAGCTGTAAGCAGGACAGTAGTGTAAAGCGTTCATTAGCACGTGTGTGTTTTAGACCAGGTTTGGATCTAAACTGCTTTCTTTTTTCTGGTAGAACATATCCAAGATCATTGTAATAGCGTTATATATATTATTGCTATATAAGAATATTCATATAGCATATTATGTATGTGTGTGTGTACATATACTCATACGTGCATATATAATCATACGCAAAAGGTCATTGAGTGTGTTTTTACAGGAATAAAAATTAAATAAATAATGGACAAAAAAACAAAACAAAACAAAAAGTCACATAGAAAATCACTAAAAGAAAATTAATCTTCCCATTCTGCATCACATTACTTAGGGTTGATCTTTTCTACCATTTTCGATGAGAATCAAAGATGAGCTAAATCCTGGCCTTCTTATTTGAATTGTTTGCTTGGTTTGACTTTTTAAACCTGTGAGATCAGATTCACATTATTTTTAGTGCACAAAATGCAACTGAATCACAGCTGGGTCCAGACGGCTCAACCTGAGGGAAACTGTGACGTCAGACTGATGTTTATCCACTTTGTAACCAGTTCTAGCAGGTGGGTCATTTCCAGACAGTAGTCTCGAGTCTAGAAGAACTTCCTGTCACTATAAAGAAAACTGAACACACCACACCACAGTGTGAACATTTTGACATTCATACTCGGTATTTAACCCAGCGGGCAGCCAGGGCAGCCAGGAACACAACACCAGTGTGTGGGGGCAGTGTCTTGTTCAGTGGTGCCACTGTCAGTCCTGGGATTCAAACCCACAACCTTCTGATTGCAGGGGCAACTCCTTAAACTCCTAAAATTCAGTTTGTTTTATGATGGGCAGTTAAAAGTTGTGTGTTTTGTGCTGGTGAAAAGTCTGATGTTCTGAGGAGAGAAGCTCCCCTTGAGTCTCTCTGTTTTGGATCTAAGAAATTCAGCAGGTCAGATAGTCAGTCACTGGGTGAGACGAGTCTCTAATGTTCCTGGCTGCTCTGGTCCCAGTGTTCATGTCCTGCAGAATCGGGAGAGATTGGGAGAGCTGATTTGGAGTGTGAAGTCATGGTTAGGATTCAGTTTAGTGTTTAAAATCATCTGTTGCTTTCAACTTCATGTTCAGTTGCATTTAGTGAAATGTTAGTAAAAGACAAGGGAAAGTCAAGTGTAGTCTTTGCCCCAGTGGTGCCACTAACAGTCTTGGGAGTCGAACCCATGGCCTTACATCACTGTCAAAGGATTCTGTGTCGTAACTCGAGGACCCTCTGTTCCTCGTTCCACAGGTTGAGTTGTACAGAGGACTTGTTCATGCTGCTTTGCTCAGGAGGCTGCTCCTGCCTGAGAATCTTCCAGTTGCTAAGCAACAGTAGCATCATCAGTGTCAGTCGTGTTTAGAGATACATGCAGGAAGTTCTAACACTCTCTGTTCAGGACCGGATCTACTGTTTACTAGCAAGAGTCGTCTGGCCCAAAGAGCCAAATTAAACTAAACATAATAAATAGGATAAATGCAGTGAGGTGGTTTCCTGCTGCTGAGCTGTTTGGCACTGAATTACAAGCTCAGTTCTGACTGAACTTGCCTGATCTTGGTGTTGTCAGCCATGTTTCTCTTCTCACTTAAGGGGAAAACACACTTCGATGTTGATAGGTATTGTTTTTGACTGTCTTTGCATGCACCTCGCAGCTCTGCAGCGCCGCCGCCCCCTGACCTCAGCCTTGGGAGGGCTAGAGCTGCAAGGACGGTTGAGTGGCTAAACCAGAGAGACACATTTATGAGGCCTGAAGGAATGTTTGTGAAGAGGAATATATATATATTCAAGTACTTTGATTCTGGTTTGAATATGTCGCAAATGTAGCTTGAAATCCTACTTATAAAATAATATAAAGTGAAACTCTTTCTCTCCCTGTGTCCATCTCTGTCTGTCTCTATTTCTCTCTCTCACTCTCTCTCCTCTCTTTTTTGTCTCTATGTTTTGCTCTCTCTATCATCTATCCCTCTCCCTCGCTATATATATATATGTATATATCTCTATCTTTCTCTCTCTCTCTCTCTCTCTCTCTCTCTCTCTCTCTCTCTCTCTCTCTAACTTACATTATTGCTAGTTAAATCTGTGGTCAGCATATCTGGGCCACAAATTTGGCTGACTCAGCAAAAGATATTAATAAACAGAAGAGTTCGTCACCAGAGAAGGCTGAGCTCCATGCGAGGATGGATGTGTATTAGTTTAGAATAATTAATGTACTGAACAGCCTTTTCTCTGATAAACTGAAATAAACCTGATGTGATTCAGACGCTCAGGGGCTTGCTGCCCTCTGTTGGTGAAGAGTTGCATTGCATTGTTTTTTTTCCGAACAGGTTTTTTATAATACTTTAAACAGCCAGAAGCTTATCTGACATCTGTCTGTCTGAGAGTGCAAAAGGCTTGTCTTTGCCTTTTTTAACAGATTTGGAGCTTCAACTGCTTCTGAAACAGGATACACCTGCTGCTTGATGTGGCTACACCCGTAAGAACAGAGACATTCAGAAGCACACAGTCTCTGCCGTACGTGCAGAGGTGGGGTATGTTCCACATCGGGGGCATACACGCTCGACTGGCCCGTTGTTTTGGGGTCATTTCGCACAGGGAAGCCCTTTTTTCTGTCGCCCACTCAAGTTTTTACTTGGACCAGGTGCATCCTGGGAAACTGAGTTAGAAAAGGCCAGGCAGGTACACGCTCTGAAATGTCAGGGGTTCATCCAGCTGTAAACTGGAACTCCCTCTGTAAACACATTTTCCACACACAGTGAAACACCTTCAGGTTTAACAGTCAAATTATGCACTGTTTTTTTTACCCCCACACACAAGTTTTTGTTTTACTACCTATACTGCACCCACCTGCTGTAACTGTCACACCTTTAAAGGTTTATATATATTTTTCTTCGTAATAAGTCAATATTAAATAATGTTGTTAGTCAGTGCCATGGCTAAAAATGTGTCCTTTTTCAATGCATCACCTTCATACTGCCATCACACACCTTTTATATATACAGTGTTGCTGCAGATTGTTTTTCTTCAGGTGGCATTTCTTTCTTATCCTCTCATGTCCTCTCATCCACTCAGAAAGTAAATTATACGTTTTATACATTTGTTTTTGTCTTCAAAAAAGCATAATCGATTATTTTTTTAAACACAGTAACTGGTACAGTGTGTTTATGTTAATACTGTGATGCTACAGACCGAAATTTCACTCTAGGAGGGGGTTTGGTGTCTTGGTTGGGTGAACAGAAAGCCTATTGACTCAAAACACACTGATAAATAAAGTTTCAGGATGTGGCTCTTGAATCATGTTGTGTGTTTTGAGTGAGCAGGGTTTCTGCTTTGTTTTTTTGTTTTTTAGTTTGTTTGTTATATAACAAAGGGAAACATGTTTGCCGGATTTGGTTGAAAAACATTAAAATAGTCTGATATATCATATCCATACTACCCTTATATGCTAATTTAGTTGCAAGAATGGTTCACTTTGAATGAATTGCTTTTTAAGACATTAAAACCAACATATTTTGTAAAATACCAACATCTCATTGTGGGACAGCTGGACAGAATGTAGGACACCTAGTCTGCACCAAACCTATTAAAACATATCAGTCTAGGAGGCAGAGAAGAGAAATCAGCTAATTTGATTATGAATAATGAAAGGTTGAGCAGTCCAATATCATAGAGGCATCTTGATGTGTAATTTGTAATTAATATGATCATCTATTTGTCAATAGATTAAATCAATAGATTAAATGATCAGTACTTGGCCCCTGATCAACCGGTCAAAAATGTATGTCCACCCACACTTCAGGGAATTTAATTGGATGTTGGCATTTCGGATGTCTAGATTTCAAAAATTGTAGAAGATACAATTAATAATATTAATACAACTTAAGAGGTACAGTAATGTCATTGCACATGCTTATGTAACATCACACAGTTGCGGAACTATGTTCTTCAAAGCGTGCGGTACCTGGAGAGCTTTGGAACAGAAGCTCCACTAATGAACCCTTTGATGAAGAACACTTGTTAATTGAACACAATTCCAGGTCAATTCCTCATGTATCAGACTGAAAAAATGCCAAGAGTGTGCGAAGCTGTCATCAGAGCAATAGAAGATGTTTTCTGTATTAATCTACAATGGAGCCAATAGTAAAAACGAAGGAAATTGCTGAATGAGAAGGTGTGTCCAAACTTTTGACTGGCAGTGAACATTGTGGAACCTGAGCTCTGCAGTTTGGTCTCTCTGTATTTTAATATATAGTCGAGATGACAAAGTTCTCTTAGACATTCACTCTGACAGTTAATTGATTAATAAATCAGTCTTTGTTTAGGCTGCACCAGAACAGAGCAAGCACTGTGCAGAACATGCAAGAGCACAACCCATAAAATAAAAAAATGCAGATGATGTATAACAAATATTTACATTTATTATGCAAAGCAACAACACCTGGAAGTCTAAGTGGCATAATGACAACATGCCAGGCACAGATAACCATTCTGGGCCATTTCCAAGCCTCAAATTGCACTATATTTTTTAGCAAGTTCTTTAAGTCATAAGTAATAATTGGAAGCATATTTATTTTTGTCTCACTTTTTCGGTTGACCTGAAAAATGAAATTGTGATACGGTCTGAACCGTTTTCTAATCGGTTGCAGCTGTACCAAAGACATACACAGATCTAACAGAAATCACACTGAAACAACTGACAGGTGGAGGGAATAAAATGATCTCTATACGGTGGCAGCTTTCAGCAACAGAACAGCAGGAAAAATGTGCAAATGTAGGGAGCAATATGGCCAAAGTGAGAGGCCTGCTTGTGTGGGTCAAAAAATCTCCAAAATATCTTGTGCGGTGTTCCTAGTCTACAGTAGCGCTGCCACAATCTCTTTTGATAGTCTAATAGTCACTGACTCATTATGCAGTCAGTCAACTAATCAGATATGTACATTGGATGTAAAATGCACAGCTTATAGCATCAGCATGCAGTTGGTCTTATATAACAGTCATTATCTTGCAGCTTAATGTGTTCAAGGTATGTGGCAACTATAAATAAAGACAAGATGATAGTTTATTTCGCTAACTTCTAGCAACAAACCACTCTTTATATGTGGCATGAAGTGCAACATTCTTGTAAGTGTTAAACTGCTGTTTACAAGTAGTAAAAGTAAATTTACAGTTCACATATTATTTGGACGTATTTACTCCTTCAGTATTATCGTTGCTAAGTTTGTGTAGTTTACCCTCATATTCCAGAGGGTTAAATGAGGTAACATTAGGCTCCTGAAGCTAAAGTCATTTTCCACAAAAATAGTTTTGGTCGCACTCAAATATAAGAAAAGAGCATTTTGTGCTCAATGCTCACAACTGATATTCAAATTTATTACACTCTGACTGTCCCAATCTACTCGAGACTCTTGTTCATAGCTAGGAAAGTTAGCTTTTCTACACGTCCTGGTGCGAAGCTGTTTCCTGCTGTGAGAAGATTTGCTCCGCTCTGTGTTTCTTATTCAAACACGACATCACTGTTATAATGTTACAGGAAACACAGAACATATGTCTGGTAAGGAAAATTACATTGTCATCGTTATTGTTGACGTTTACAACTATCAATATAAGTAGCTCACTGTTTATGCTAATGCTAGCAGCTAACTATTCAGCTAGTTTACAGAGACGACTGTCCCAGTTTGTTGTCAGAACTGAATCAGCCACAACGTGCTTCCCTTTCAGATGCTTGGGCATCGCCGTCCTGCAGCCATGGAAGGCAATTTCCATCTTGCAGATTTTGCATTGCACGTTGTTCTATTTTATTTTCTTAAAATGCTCCCAAACCTTCAAACTCGATTGCTAGTCAGACATTATACCAGATATGGTCTTACAAAGTTTAGAGAAAAACCTGACGCATTGACTATTAAATTAGTCCCAGACGTAGTTCTAGTCTGTAGGGGTCAGTACCAGGGTTGCAAAAGGGCAGAACATTCCTAGTAAATTTCCAGAAAAGCATGGGCAGCCTTTAAAACACATGGGAGACTAGTCTGTCTCATCCAGTCCAGCAGGACAGTTGTTGTTGATGTCACTGTTGTTTTATACACTATTGACCGATTGATTCAAAATTTCTGAGAAATTTTACAAATAATACAATAATAATTTGTTATACTTTGGAAATGTTAAACTACACTCAAATTATTTTACACCTGCAACAATTAAAACAGTGGTGTTAAGAGCGGAGTGTGTATGTGTGTGAGACTCCGAATCAGGAGTGAAGCTGCTGGAATACAGACCATAGAGAAGCTGCCCTACACACACTACTGCTCTCACAACACACATGGAGGCATTTATTGTTTTTACACACACACACACACACACACACACACACACCCACACACACACTGCAATAGTTCAGAAAATAATAGACACCTGTGCATTTTACACACACACGCGCACACACACTGATTTTTCTGCACATGTGGAACTTACACAATATTAGGCAGCTGCTTATTATAATGTTGTGGCTGTTTGCTGTTTAGTATATAATATGATGTGACCCAGTCTAGCGACTGATATTTGAATGATCATATCTTATGCTAATTGGGTTCGTGGGGAATTAAGGCTGCAGAACCCTGGAGGTATGTTCTGTGGAGATGATGATAGGGTGTCTGGATATGGCTCTGCTGACCTAGTTCGTGTCTGTTTCTGTTTTCGGTTCGTCTCTCCTGGCCCTCGGTCCTGATCAGCTCTGCTAATGCTGCCTGAGAATTCTCCAATCCTAGAATCCTTGCTTCATTTGTTGGTTTGGCTAGTTCTTGCTAATTGTGTTTTCTGAGGCTCTTTATAGAATATTTTGTAATATAGCCTATTGTAACACATCTAATGCTTCATTGTTTGGACATTTACATGCTTTTTGATCCCTTACATTAGATCTGGGAGGCAGAAAATGCCATTGCGTAGGATTACATAATTCAAAGGTCCATTCTCAGTGATTCACGATCACATCCATGATGAACATTGTCACATTTATCTCAGTGATATCAGTGTTATGTTACTATTGTAACATTACTATCTCTACTGTATAAACTGTTTAATCGTCAGAAGTGAATCTGGACATTTTAATTGCAATTAAGGATGCACCAAAATAAACAGAAACCAAACATCATTTTGTAAGAATTTGTGAGTAGGTGTTTCTCCTCTGTTTAGCTGGGTGGCTAGTATTACTTTTCAAAATGGAAGGCCTATATTAATCTGCTTATGTATAAAATACATTTCCAGATATTAATTGATTTTAATTTCAGATAAGAATTTTCATTTATTTGCATCACTAATCAAACAGCACTGAAAATAATAAGAGGCCACTGCAGTTTATTCTGAGTGTGAACCCATTCCAGGCCAGAAAAAAAATTAGTTTTATTTGAATAAGTTTTATTTGAATAAGTACTGTAAACACCATCATTTCTCTTATTTTGATGTTTTATCCTTTCCTTCAATTATGTTTTAAAAAGGCAGAGTTGTTCAGTTCAATACCTGCAGCTATTAAATATAAAACCTGATAAACTGAACATTTTTGAATTGCTCTCTTATTTTTTTTTCCGGAACTGTACATATGTGACCACACAAACTCTAACAAGTGTGGCAGTTATAGGTTCACTATCCCAGTTCTAGTGATGATTAGGCTTAGCTTGTAGCACTGTTGTAGGGTTAGGCCCCTAATCAAGTTAATCTCTCCAGCCTGGTGGCCCTTGTTCTTTTCTCCTGCCTGCTTTCTGCCAGTATATTACTCCATGTTGCCCTTATAGTGACCCCCGCATTCCCTTGACAATCTCTTACACATAACTTGAGAAGTCATTGTGTGGGGTGTTTTCTGTATGTTTCTGTTTAGAGTATAATGGCAGTTTTTTTATACAGATTCTGGTCTGTGTTACTCCTGTGTCCTGTTACTCAGTCCAGGTTATTTTTGTTATATTTCCAAGACGAGGGCGTGTGCACGCGCACACAGGCTGGTCAGAGGCCGCCATACTGTCGCCTTATGGTCAAATCTGCAGGTAATCCTTCCATTCAAGCCCACGGAGGCTGTGTCAGCTGAACCTGCGTTCACTGAAGAAACGCAGCCCTGCCGCAGCCTGTAGCACCGGCGCGCTCCTGGATGGCGGTTATTAAAGAAATCTCTCTGTGCGAGGACTTTCTGAGGAATATTAAACGTTGGCCATATGGCGCTCGTGTGAACTCAATCTTTTGTTTTTTCACCAGAACTACAGCGGCGTTCGTGCCCGTCTCTATGGCAACACTTATGAGCAGCTGGTGTATCGGAGCATTTTTGATCCGCACACACACCCTGCTTTGGGTTTATTCACAGATTTGTCTAATAAGTCTGAATCCTGACTAACTGCAAGCATTCAGTCCCCTACACACACACACACACACACACACACACACACACAAACACAC
>JBBKCR010060092.1:0-10484 GCA_037577295.1 Ladigesia roloffi | reverse complement strand
TGCAGGTTTAGGCTCACACAAGTGACTGCAGTTTAATTTAATTAAGAAGATTCAATTATTTATTTTAATTATTTTGCTTTATATTCAATGTTACAAAATGTTCTATATGTTTCCTAAAATAAAATATTCTGTGTTCAGTTGGAATAAAAAAAGTAGTTTTTTTACCCGGAAATTTAAATACAACATTGTAGAGCAGTAATTACAATACCGTGATACCGGGATATTTTTATCCAAGATTACCATACCGTCAGAGTCTTATACCGGCCCAGGCCCAGTCATAGGCTCGTACACCAGGGCTGATTAGTGTGCCTTTGGGTTAGACAGTTCACCTTACCCTGCCGATATCATGCTGCTCTACAGCTGGATATGTTATGTTGCAAACTCTACAATTTGTAAGCGGATCAGTAAAATATATTAATTCATTAACTCTAAATATTAATTAGTAGTAAATAAAATGCATTAATATAATCTATTACGATAGATCAAATTATTTGTTCATTCAAAGCTATTTTTTTTAAACAGAAACAACTATTTGCCAGTAAGACAAATCTGATTAATCATGAATAACTGCATTAAATAATGTGATCATGATGAGTGTTGTTTGATCATTCTAATTCTATAATATTATTTAGAGTAATGATTTATTAATAATAATATAGTGTTAATTATTACAGTATTAACAAGCATTAATCTTTAGATGTAGAGAAACTGATTAGTTCCAAAAGTAGAAATCGGTATATATAATATTTACTGTCTATATTCTACCACTTTGTAAACAGTTTTTAGAGTTGAATTTATTTTAAATAAAACACCTTTGTGTTTGTTTCTCCTTTTCTGTGTTCTGTTATGGTCTAGGACGTGAATCAGGAGGTTTACAACTTCCTCGCCAGTGCTGGGGCTAAATATGGTGTTGGTTTCTGGAAACCTGGTTCTGGAATTATCCATCAGGTACTGTACAAGACTGACTTTAGTACTGAGAGTGGAGATACAAGTCCTCGAACTTCCTAAAATAATTAAAATAAAACAATGTTTGTGCTTGTGGTTGTTGATTATAAACTCCAGTGTTATGGGATGTTTCTCCTAGATCGTTCTGGAGAACTATGCCTATCCTGGAGTTATGCTGATTGGTACAGACTCTCACACTCCAAATGGTGGTGGATTAGGTGGCATCTGCATTGGAGTTGGTGGGGCTGATGCAGTCGACGTGATGGCAGGAATTCCCTGGGAACTTAAGTGTCCCAATGTGAGCTAACATGTTTACACGAGATCATACATGGGTTGGCACTAGGCCAAAATTATCTTTTTGATGCATAGTATTATTTCCTGAGTATATCCTGACAATATGACCGTATACCTAAAATGTGATGTAATGAATAACAATAGCATGTTATGATATTGCCCACCTACCCACTCATGGGTTACTCATCTGACACCTTGTTTTTAACTTGAATTAAGAGTATAAAACTGTTGTTAATTCTTCTCACAGGTTATTGGAGTGAAGTTAACTGGCACTCTTTCAGGTTGGACTTCACCAAAAGATGTAATCCTGAAAGTGGCTGGCATTTTGACTGTAAAAGGTGGCACTGGTGCCATTGTGGAGTACCATGGCCCTGGTGTGGACTCCATTTCATGCACTGGTGAGAGCTGACATGAGCAGCGTTTTTAGAATATTAATACAGGGAAGAGTGCTTAGCAGGGCCTTTGTGGTCAGTTTGGTGGTTTGAGGATCTGCATGTGAATGTGGCCACCTTCTGTTTTTTACTGGCAGTAGCGTACCACCACATTTCATATTATTAAAGTGATTTTTTTTGTTTTATCATGGTATGTACTAGGTAATGAAACTGGATGATAATTAATATTAAATATACTATAAAACAGCTGTAATAAAATTAGTTTTGTACATATTTAAAATATTTTAACACACCTTTAAAATGCGTTTTTATTGTAATTGTGTTTTTATTGTATTTATTTTTTTATTTTTTTACCTGAACTGTGTGGCTGCCTGGTATTTACTGAAATCTTGGATCATTAATGACAGTTGTGGGATACTCAGATTGGATAGAGAGAGGAGTGTGGATCCTTTTACCTTTGTTCATTCTTGCTTTTGCCCTTTAGGAATGGCTACTATATGTAATATGGGAGCTGAGATTGGAGCCACTACCTCCGTATTCCCTTACAATCACCGGATGAGGACTTACCTGGACAAAACAGGCCGTGCAGGTTAGAGCTTAACCTGTTAAACTGATTATTCACACTGGAGCTGGCTTAAAATATTTCACAGGCCCAGTTCTGGTTAAAATTTCATGTTCAGGTTTATCAATGTCCTCTCTGAGCTTTTTCTCCCTATTTATTCCTGCCCCCATGCTTTCATTACTCTGAGCCATTATCTCAAGTCTGGATGAATTTTGTTATGTTGTCTTAACTTCTTAATGAAAACCGTTTTTCTGAAATATTAATTCAGCAGTAATATTAATGACATAAAAATATTAATGACACTTACATAAATTGACTGGTATGTTGATCTCTGGGAGGCTAACCTGAAAACAAACTTCATGTGAGCTTCATTAAAGCGCAGGAAGTCTTCTGTCTTCTTGATCGTTTTTGTAATATTTGCTCAGAAATTGCTGCTCTGGCTGATCAGTACCAGGATGTTCTGGTCCCTGACCCAGGCTGTGAATATGACGAGCTAATTGAGATAAATCTCAGTGAGGTAAGGAAATTGGCATAAACTGATTTTTTACATCTGTCAGTTAAGTTAGTTAATAGCGTGTTATATTGTCAAGACTTCCGTACTCCAAATGTAATCATGCTAATCACAACTAAACAGGACTTATGGCACTTTTCCAATGGGCCTATTTTGGTATTCATTGGTGCCATATCCATCTGTGGCTAACAGTCCAAGAGACCTCAGTCGGCCACAGAAGTAGAATTTGGTGTTCTCTGCTAAATATGTTGAGCTGTACAGTAAAGTTCTGCAGTGCTAATAGGAGGCGTATGGCACCTTCACCCTTTCAGCTTTGGTGGTTTTGTGTGTTTGATGAAATAATTGCTAGAGAGGTGATTGGGGAGATAATAAAAAAGAGCCTGTCTGATTTTTCTGTGACTGTGGATCCATGCTAATTACCTCTTTTACACCTGGCAGCTGAAACCGCATATCAATGGTCCCTTTACTCCTGACCTGGCTCATCCAGTGTCGGACATTGGCTCTGTAGCAGAGAAAAATGGCTGGCCCTTAGAGGTTAAAGTTGGTAAGTACTACTACATCTTCACTCACACTTGTGTGCACGTTGTCTTGTTATCGGTTAGTGAAATAGATCTGGGTCAGCTGTATCTGTTTATTAAGTGTAGATAAAAGATAACAAACTATTTCACTTGTTCACCTGTTCTGTTGTGTACTGTGGTGTAACTGTAAAAAAAGCTACTATGGTACATCTGGTTACATCTGCCTTGAAATTTACACTCTGGTCAAATAGACAAATCATCAGAACACCCACCATTTTCTTAAGTCCCCAATACATTATTTAGAAATCAAATCTACATTCATTAGCTATTTCTGCTGTAATTTAGTTTTCATTAATGTGGTCCTTTGTTAATATGTAAAAAAATAGTTCATTAATAGTTTTAATATTTTAATTTACAAAACTGTATTGTACCAACAGTCTTCACTTTATTCTCTGTGTAATTTTGAGAGGATATTCAAATTGTCATCTGAAAAAAAAAAAATAGGCCAGCCTCACAAACACACATCCCCCACACTAGTGAAGGTCATTATAAATTATTGTTGTTATATTTGTGGGTCACTGATCCCAGGACATAAACACTGTAAACACTAGCAGGTCTCATATATTTATATACAGGTGCACTGTATTTCGGCCTCAGAACGTATTTGTATTTTGGAGGTGATTGAACATAAAGAAAATCAAGTAACATGTTTTATGGTTAAGTTTGAAATTCTAAAGACCAATAAATACATATTTAACAGAAATCTTATAATTATTGATAATTAAAAGGCTATGTTCAATGTATAATCTTTTACAAGGAATGCATAATTATGAATGGGATGTGTCTTTCCTTCTTTCAGGTCTGATTGGCAGCTGTACCAACTCAAGTTATGAGGACATGGGCAGAGCTGCCTCACTGGCCAAGCAAGCTTTGGACAAGGGACTTAAGTGCAAGGCCAAATTCACAGTCACTCCCGGCTCTGAGCAAATCCGGGCCACTATTGAGAGAGATGGTTATGTGAGTTTGTTTAATAGTTAGCTCAATCTGAGGATGAACGTCTATGCAGTAACCAAATAAGGACATTGTAAAGTTATTACATTCAGCCAGTAGCCCTGCTCACTCTCAGTTCTCAACAGGAGTAGTGTACTGATGTCTGGCGTCTGCTGATCTGTTTGCAGGCCAAAATCTTAAGCGATGTTGGAGGTGTCGTCTTGGCCAATGCCTGTGGTCCATGCATTGGACAGTGGGACAGGTAACACCAGACAGAACCTTTTTTTCCAATTAATATCTAGGATCATTTAATAATCCTCTTGTTTCTTTAGACGTGATATTAAGAAGGGAGAGAGGAACACTATCGTCACCTCCTTCAACAGAAACTTCACTGCTAGAAATGATGCCAACCCGGCCACCCATGCATTCGTCACATCTCCCGAGGTACTAGGCTAATGGTGTCAATAATGATCTCAGAACTTGCAGGTTTACTTGCATTTTTTTGGTAAAGTATCAGAATGATGATTAATTATTCAGTGCTCCATGAATAAAAAGTCATTTACACAGTTCCCCCTACAATAGAAACAGATGTAACTCTGTGGTGACTGAATATGACAGATGTTTTTTATATTTTTCATGAAATGCAGTAACCATATTCCTTCGCTGTACATTGTATTGTTCTGCAATGCAGTTTGTGCAGAACGGACGCATGTGGCATTATATTTTTATACGCAGCATCCATATTTGGGTAACAATTGTCTTCGTTTCTTTTCACTTCTCACTGTTTGCTGTTCAGGTGGTCACTGCCCTTGCCATCGCAGGCACTCTGAAATTCAACCCTGAGACAGACTTTCTCACAGCCGCTAACGGAGAGAAATTTAAACTGGAGCCCCCTACTGGAGATGAGCTGCCTGCTCGTGACTTCGACCCAGGGCAGGACACATACCAGCACCCCCCAACTGACGGGTCTGGCCTTCGCGTGGATGTCAACCCTCAGAGCAATAGGCTGCAGTTGTTGGAGCCCTTCGACAAGTGGAATGGTAAAGACCTGGAGGACCTGCAAGTCCTCATAAAGGTACAATGGAGGAGAGTCACTATTTTTTTGGACTGAATTTGTGTGGTAGTAGCCTAGTAGTGGGTAAAAACCTTTCCTCTGAACCCAATGACAACACAGTTGCAGGTTCAAACCACACTTTCTATTACGGTGTCCTTGAGCCACTTAGCTCCAGGTGTTCCAGGGTAGTGATGCACGGGTCGGGTATTTTTCTCGCTTTTATGAAATGATTTGCCCAGCCCGCCCCGCACCACTGTATCTATTTTTACAACCTACCACGCCCTGCCCCGCCCCGCCCTGCCCTGCCCCGCCCCCGCAGCCATTAAACAGACACACTAGGCTGTAATTCAGATGAAAACAGCCTTTATTTCAGCCTGAAAGTGCTCGGAAACATCGCCCTGTAAACTGGCCACAACATATGATTATGAATATGAATGATAAATCAGGTCACATTAATAACAAGATCATGATACACATTTTAGGTTATAGATTAGATTTTTATGTAATTTTGTTTTTAACGACCCACCCCAACCCGCCCCGCAAATAAAGTGACCATTTCTTTACCCGCCCCGCCCCGCCCCGACGGTTACGAGACGACCCGCGCGTCACTATTCCAGGGGTCTGTCCTAGTAACCCAAGATTGGATTTCTGGCTAAGGATGTCTGCCGAATTCCACTTTACAACCATCTTTACATTCTGAGTTTCAGTTCCACCCATCTGTAGGTCATGTAAACACTATTCTTTTTCCTCAGGTGAGGGGCAAATGCACCACAGACCATATCAGTGCCGCTGGACCCTGGCTGAAATTCCGTGGTCATCTGGACAACATTTCCAATAATCTTCTGATTGGAGCTGTCAACATTGACAATGACTCTGTTAATAAAATCCGTAACCAGCTGACTGGCGAGTACGGTGCAGTGCCTGATGTGGCTCGTGATTATAAGGTGACAAATTACACTTTTCTCATTACACTCTCTTGGATTTATTAAAAGTGAATGAAATAAGAATTACATTTATAATAATATGTCTCTTTGAAACAGTAATTGATATTACCTAGCAGATATAGGCATATCATGTAGCATCTATAGTTAATGATGTAATTTTAATCACTGGTCCTCCTTTTAGAGGAGAGGCCTTTCATGGGTTGTGGTAGGAGATGAGAACTACGGTGAGGGTTCCAGCAGAGAACATGCCGCATTGGAACCAAGACATCTGGGGGGCAGGGCCATCATTGTCAAGAGCTTTGCCAGAATCCATGGTGAGTGTGTTTTGAAATCCCCTGAAGAGTTTGTGCTTTTTGCTCACGTTTATTCAATCCAGTTTATATACGTTCTGTTCAGAGGAACATGCTGGTGCTTTCCGACCTTCTCTCTTCAGGCACGTCAGGTACCTAACCTGTAAATATCCTGCTAATTTTACACAAACTACTAGCAGGAGCTTGTTTAGTCCCATTCACATCATGTTGCACAAAAGCTGAACAGAAGAACATTTTGTGATTCTGGGAACCGAAGCTTTGCGGTAAATTGTATATTTTGTATAGCGAACGTGCTAGCTAGATAGCTGGAATAATAACTAACCCAGCTGGGACTGTAGAGGAGTTTGTTCTGTAATATATTAACATTCAATTTGATTATCTTGCAACTAAAGCAAATTAGGCAACCAAAGCTATTTTTATGGCTCTTACCATTTACCATCTGTGTGTCAGTGTGTGTGTGTGTGTCAGTGTGTATGTGTGTGTGTACATTGTGGCACTCCCAGGTGCCTTGGGCATGAGAACAGACACACAGTCGAGAGGAGCACGGTACATGTTTATTTAGTGAGTGTGTTCTCTGTGTTGGGAGGAATGAGAGGTGCAGGAAGGCAGTGGGGAATGAGGAAGTGTGGGCAGGTGAGGTGGCAGCCAGTCCGGGGTTACCTGCTCTTTTACACGGATCATGGGTAATCCGTGTTGCTGGAGTCTGCATTAGATAAGAAGGCTTGCCGAATAGTTTCTGCCTTGTAGCCGATAGTGATTGTAGATTGTGGCTCATTCTCAACCCAAGCGAAGAAATCATACCCTCTTATTCTATTGGGAACGCATTTTTAATTGTGCTGAAACTTTAGAAGAAGATTGCAGTTGTGTAATAATCATGATATGCCTAACATTTACGTATCACATCTCTTAACAGAAACTAATTTGAAAAAGCAAGGCCTGCTCCCACTGACCTTCGCCAACCCTGACGATTACGACAAAATTCTCCCGGACGACAAAATATCCATCACAGGCCTCAATACATTTGCCCCAGGAAAGGTGAGGAATGGTTTAATCAAGCCTTCATCTTTCCATAAATGCTTTTTCTCTGATTAGAGATTCACTTTAATTTGCCCTGTCTGTTTTGTAACTTCCTTCACTTCCCATTGTCAGTACTTTACATGCATGTTTGGTTTTTCGCCTTATAATCAGCACTTGTGTCAGAACAAGCTTTAAAGATCTTCTCTGGACTTATTTCTTTTTTCTGTGCCTCTAGCATTTGCAGGCCGTTATCAAGCACAGTGATGGCAGCACGGAGTCTATTGTGTTGAATCATACATTCAATGAGACGCAGATCGAATGGTTCCAGGCAGGTTCTGCGCTAAATAGGATGAAGGATCTGCAGAAGTAGAGGTTCTGGTCCTGAAGAAGGGAGAGTTACACTTGTACATTGGAGTATGTTATCAATATGCGCATCCCTCTTCTAGTTACATTATCCTGTTGGTTTGACTTGCTGTACGTATACAAGTAATTTATAAAAAATGTTTCATAGAAAATTCATGCAAATATATATACTGAAGCACAGCTGCATGGGCCGTGGAGGAGCACAGCAGTGCAGAGGGAACGTTCAGTTAACTCATGACGAGAAACCCCATGCAAAGGAAATGCAATACATGTATTTAACAAAATAACTCAAAATAACAGATCTTGGTCCTTTCATTTTCTGCAGTTTTCTGAAAATTGTTGATGTGTTTTAAGCATGAGACAATTCTGTTCATAAATGAATTTACTTAATTCAGGGCATCATTTTTTTCTGTGTGGCTACATGTAAAACCGGGACTCTGCCCTGTATGGGTCCCTTTTCATCCGTTAATCATGCATTCTCTGCTTAATAATGGCAGAAAAGCAGATACTTTTCCACTATGTGTGTATATTGTACACAACATTTACAAAAATATTGGGATGCCTGAGCATTACACTCCAGGTGCATTTAAAACATACACTTTAATGTGGAGTTACTCCCCCTTTGCAGCTATAAGAGTGGCCACATTTCTTAAAAAGCTTTTCCCAAGAATGTGGGGGTTTCTAAGGGTGTTTGTGCCCGTTCATTCTGTAGAGCCTTCATGAGCTCAGATAACAGTGTTGAATGAAAAGGACTGGCTCACAATCTCCATAACGCCTTGTGCTCCTTGTCTTTGTCCTTCTGGAATCGAAGAGGTTATTCTCCCACCTCTGTCCACGAAGTTGAAAGCATGCTGGTGTTCAAACGTCTTGGTGTGCTAAAGCGTTAAGGATGCTCTTCACTGGAAATAAAGGGCCGAGTCCAAACTGTTAAAGGTGTGTCCCAGTACTTTTGTTAATACAGTGTATTCTGTAATGAAAACTGACTGAAGTATGTTTTATATTCTGTGCCACACATGGACGACACACTCGTCTGAAGCTGTGGCAGTTATCAGACTGAACTGCCATAATCGTGAGATTCAGGATTGTCATGAAAGGAGAGAGGCTGTACCAGCAGTCTGAACATACTGTGTGCTTCTCATGGTCAAGTCTTTCAGAAATAAATGCTTATTTATTTACAGCATCAAAGAAAATATTTCAGTTAAAATTATTGGTACCATTCATGGTGATTAAAGTCACAATCCAATGTTTGCTTGTGCATTTGTGTTTTAGCCTCGTTTTTGTGTCGCTGCCCTTGTTTACTGGGTCCCTCCACCTCCCCGAATCTGCTCCTGAACCTGAGCATGTGATTGGGGTGGGGGTGGGGTTCGGGGGTGGAGGTGTAGCGGAGTAGCTAAAAGTGAAAGTAAACAGTCGGTCACACTTGAACACAACACTACACACAGTGAACAGCACGAAATTCCACCTCTGCATTTAAACACGTTCACCAAGTGATGCAGTGTGCAGCCATGAACATGGCGCACAGGGAGCAGTGTGTGGGGAGAGTACCGAGGAGCAGTGTGTGAGGATGGTTACCTCACTCAAGATACCTCAGATGTGCGTAGCAGTTTTGGGGAACAACCCACGACTTTCTGATCGCAGGGCGAGTGCCCTAACCACGCGAGAGGGGTGGGTGCAGGGGGGGTTTCCCAAATACAATTTTTAAAAAAGTATTTGTCAGAATACCTTATTAGTAAAAAGCATGTTATTTGTGCCTTTCCGAACACCGTATTCAGGTTCAGCTCCACCCTTTGTGTGTATGTGTGTGTGTGTGTGTGTGTGTATGTGTGTGTGTGTATATATCTTAGGGCATGATCGATTTCAAATTTTTTCTCGTCAACTAATTCATAAAGATAGTCCAGCTGACGTCACACACACAGGAACTAAGGTGTCCAACACTGAGTAATTTTTATTTAAGTTTTCTGTAACATTAACAGTCAACACGACATCAAAAATAAATAAATATATATATATATATATATATATATATATAGCTGCAGTTCAACTATTTCTGTAAACCTCCACTTAAAAATGTATGTAATGAAATCAGTTATGAAAACAAAACTATTTTCCACTTCTGGGCGTTCATGTTTGATCTAGTTTGTTACAGAAAAACAAGGTCCAGAGTACGGGCGCTGGAACAATTCTAGCTTTATAATCATACTTCCACCACCAAAACCACAGTGATGCAGAGCATATTACTTATCATCATCAGTGTTATAAACTGAAAAAAAAAAAAAAAAAACACCTGGGTTGGAGCTGAACCTGAATACGGGATTCGGAAAGGCACAAATAATGTGTTTTTTATGAATACGGTATTCGGACAAATACTTATAAAAATACTTGTATCCGGTAACCCCTGCGTCCTCTGCTCTATGATCAGAAAGTCGTGGGTCGATCCCCAAAACCGCTAGACACCTCCGAGATACCCTGAGTAAGGTACCGTCCCCACACCCTGCTCCCTAGTACCGTCCCCACACACCGCTCCCCGGTACCGTCCCCACACACCGCTACCCGGTACCGTCCACACACACCGTTCCTCGGTAC
>JBBKCR010060004.1:0-10486 GCA_037577295.1 Ladigesia roloffi | reverse complement strand
TTATTACACACCACACTACCTGGAAGCGTTTTCTCACTGATTTAAGGCTGATGATGTGAAAACAAAGGAAATCTGAGAATGGTTCAAAAACGTCCGTGAAGGTAAGGCTATATAGTCTTAGGTAGTTTTGCAATTTTGCTCCAAAAGTGAAAGTGAGAATTTTTATTTATTTTCACTGCTGTGGCTTTGTTAGGCTGCATTTTTTTGCTTTTCAATCATTTCTTGACCAAAAAATATGTATTTAAATGGAAAATGAAATTTGGATTGAGGAGGACACCGTACTCATGCATTTTTCAAAATGAATACATTATTTCTTGACCAAAAATAATGTATTTAAATGGAAAATTTGATTTTGATTTTAGGAGTACACTATACCAATGCAATTGTAAAAATGAATTTTTCAATGAAAATGTAAAAATTATTACATACAAACCTACCTGGAAGTGTTTTCTCACTGATTTAAACCTGATGATGTGAAAACAAAGGAAATCTGAGAATGCTTCAAAAACACCCGTGAAGGTATGGTAATATTTTACTTTGGTACAAACATCAGTAAGGCCATCGCAATGCACTTTTAAACCGGAATGAAGTTTATTTTTCTCCTTCATATAAATTCCCCAAAAATCACCGAAATCAGCAGAGGAGAAACGTGCAAAATGTTTCACTTCATGTAGTCAGACAGAGAAAAGAGTAGGGGGACGTCCTCTTTTTCCGGGACATGTCCTGTTTCTGAGACCTGCGGGGGCAATGGATGGGGTAACTTATGGACAAAAGTAATTTGACCCCAACAGGACTCTACTAACATTGCATTCAAATACATGTCTTGAGTTGGTCCTCTCCTTTGAAGCTATAACGTCTTCTTAGAACGATTTCCACTTGAGTTTCTGTGGAAATTTGTGCCCATTTACTCTGTAGAGTATTTATGACGTCAGGCACTGATGTTTTCCTGGCTCACAATCTCTGTTCCTGTTCATCCCAAAGGTGTTGGATGGGGTTGAGGTCAGGGCTCTTCCACTCATGCTGGAATAGAAAAGGTTCTTCCCCAAACTCTGTCCAGTGCGGTGTTGTCCAAAATGTCTTAGTGTTCTGGAACATTAAGATGAACCCTTCAGTAAGAAACAGGTGTGTCTCAGTACTGTTGTTCATATAGTGCATGTCACGTTGAGTAGTGTATTCTGAGTCATGGTTTGCACGGTGTACTCCACATTGATGGTGTACTCTCTATATAGCTTATGTTATATTTAGGAAACAAAAAACATTCTTCTGTAGCAGCAAAGATACATCCTGCCACCTGTATATTTAAACTACACACACTTTCAAGTAAATCACACATATAAATATCCCTCTTGTGGTTTGGTTCTGGGCGAGTCATACCCAGAAAAGGGAATTTTTTTTTTTATTGATGTCCATTCTTTGAACGTTAGCAGTCGAACTGCTGTCCTCTAGAAAAGTCCGAACATTCCCATCAAAATGAGTTTAGACCTTTTTCAGATATGATGTCAGACTATGCTGCTTGAAGAAAGTCAACACTGCACCACATATGAAAAATGTTAAATGTTCAACACATGGGCGGCGTCCCCCTCACATGTCATGATTATTCACTTGGACCCCCCCCCAGATTTTACATATATAATTAGTTCACCAGGGCTACTGAATCTTGAATCTTTTACAAAAGAGTCCACTCCACTAAGTCAATAGAAGAATACACACACTCCTGGAAATACATCTGCCTTTTCCAAACACCCCCACCCCCAAAAAGGAAGAGATCTGCATGCACGAAGCAACCCTGCCCCCACTCGTCCACATGCTTCTGATGACCCTAGTTTAACAGACCTCAAGGGAACATATTTAACTGTGAATACTGTATGTTTATAGTTACTGTTAGTAAAGTTAAATCTGAGAGTAAGTGACTGAGTCTCTGGATATTAAAAGTAGGGCTAACCTACTCATCCTACTTTAATATTATTTGCAGCTTTTGTTGTAGTTTCTAATCGGTGCAGTACAGTTGCAAAAGAAATATAGGATGAATTTTCTGTCAGTTATTGCAGAAATGGTACCAATTCAGATATAAGTACACAAATGCAACTGGATGTTTGCATCTGTTTGCACTCACACTAGCATTGTTACTATGTACTATGGCAACCAATGTGAATATGCTAATAAATGTGATGATATTAACTTGTTTGATCACTTGTAACTCAAAGTCTGAACAGTATATAAATCAGACATAAACAAATCTGATCTGCACTGCAATGTTTACACCCTGGTAGAAGAAGGATTTGGAAAAGCTTTTAAATGGATGAATTAGAGTTTTTTAAGCGTTGAGCTATTTGATCACAAGCTACTTTTTGATGTTTGTGAATGTTGTCATTTTAACTTCCTGGTCATGGTGGATCCTGTACTGCATAAAAAGTGTGAAGTATATTGCTGGCTGCATTTTATTTAGCATTTTTACAGACAAAGACCACTGACAAATGACTGAATCCTGTGTGTTTCTTAACTTAAAATGGCTTATTTTATTTGTCTGTCAGATGTGTTGTAATACAGTCATATGATCAAGTGTCTTGATCACAGAAGCCAGTCATTTCAGTTTGGGGTTGGGATTTTATAAGGGTTTAACATTTCATTTGGGAATAATGTGGCCCATTTAAGTTTGGTCAGATTCAGCTTGGGTTTGATCCGACCTCACTTGCTGCCATACATCCTGTCAATGTCATCCTGGTAGTGTGTTCTGATCTCTTTGCGTTTGAGTTTGAAAGCATCAGTTACTAGGCCAGTCTCTGGAGTCCATGGCTCTGCACTTAAACAGATTTTTCGTGGGATCTCGAACCTCTCCAGCTGGGCTGTTTAAAGACAACAGGAAATGAATGATCAGAGATACTTAGAAACAATTGTGCATAAGAAAACAAAGGAAAACAAATCTTTACAAGCAACATGTCTAGAAATATGATCACTAATATATTAAAAGATTATAAATAAAAGCTACATGCAGTGATACATCTACAAAAATCTATCAGTGAAATACATTTCTTTCACATATTTCAGGCAGTAGGTCTTATTTTGTTAAAAAGCTAGGAAACAATGTGTTTTGTTGTATCAGTGGTACATTGTAGGCAAGTAAGTCTAGGAGGGACTTGTGGGACTTGTAGAAAACTAGCCTAATTCAGAGTACTGCAGTTAATGGTGTGTTCTCTGCTGGTATTAAACATAGAACATTTAAAACTATGGCTCACCTGATAGCGCTGTGTCAGTTATGGTCTTAAGCACCTCCTCCTCCATTACAGGACTATTGCAGATTTCCACCCATGAGCCCCGGACGCCCCGCTTCTCTGCCAGTGCCAGCAACTGTTTTTGATTAGGCACCACAAAGCCAATTACATATGACTCATCACTATGGAGACAAAAGAGAGCAGGAACATATTTCAGACAACAGTGCCTCAAAAAAGTATTAATACCTCGAACTTTTCCACATTTTGTCACATTACAACCACAAATCTCTTTAATTGGGATTTCTTTCTGATTGACCAGAAGTAGAATAAAGTGAAAACAAATGCATGCCACATTTTTCAGATATCTATATGTTAATTCCTTTAAATTCTGACTGGCATAGGTAAAATATATTTTTACAGAAGTCAGCCAGCATTGAGTCTTCTACTATCGATATGCCTGTGTAATATTTATCAGCTTGTGTTTTCATTTGGAACATTTTGAACTTCCAGGGGACTTTTAGCCAATTTCCCACTTGTGGGACTAATAAAGGCTTATCCTATCTTATCGTTTTTCATGATAACTTACAAATATTCAAATAGTTCCCCATTATCCTATTTCCGAATCCTCTTAAGTAGTTTCTGTTGTGTGGTGTCCCGGTTTTCCTCTACAGTCCAAAACATGCATGACAGTTGGAAATGCTAAACTGACCCTGGGTGCAAATGTATGGATAATTGCTGTTGAGTGTTTTCCCAGCAATGGACATTCAGCAGACCCACTGTGATCCTCTGACTTTTGGCTTTTGCTCTAGGAGTGCTGGGATAGGCCACTTTATAATTGCATGAGGATAATAATGGCAAAATCAGAATATAATCTCAGATGACACACAAATATGGCAGAAAATACACTCGAGTGCTACTGCTAAGCCCTACTGTGATAAAATCATTAATGTTAAAGAAGTTAAATGTCTTTTCCCCAGACCAAACTACACATTGTAATCTACTACTGTTACTGGAGTATATGCACAGCACAATTTCTGCAGTTTTCTTTTGGAAAAAGGCCTGTGCACACAATGATAAATCGTCCCAGTGTCTAAAATAATCATTTGGATTTTTGTGCTGATCTAATGATAACAATTTACTTTAGCAGTGTTAGCAAAACTATTATAAATCCAGTTTTGTGTGAGTGTGTATATGTAAGTATTGATATCATCAGGATGTTGTGTCTGTCCGAGAATGTTTCTGCCATTGTTTTGGCTGAAGCGTGTTGTTGAAATTGTACCTGTTAGCATAAGCACAGATGTTGTCGATGACAGGGCAGTTTTTCAGCATGGCCTCCACTTTCCCCAAAGACACATACTCCCCCGCCTGCAGCTTCACCAAATCCTTTTTACGGTCTGCATACACAAGCAAAAATCAAATGTACATGTACATGAAACTGACCAATTTAATTATCAGGATATTGACTGAGAATATGATTACCTCTAACTTAACCATCTACCCTTAGATGATCATAATCTTAGCTATAATTCAACATTAGATCATAGCTGACATACGTCCATTGATTACACTGATGAAAACATTTTGTTTCTTGTACTCTGTGCAGGGCAAAATGAGAGTCCTACCCACACTTAAATAGTCTTGTGTTTGTTTTTTTCTTTGTATTGCACCAAGATATTGGAAGAAATTTGCTTGGTTTCACTGTGCACTGTTTGTAAGGTTTAAATTACAACTATCTTACCTGACTTGACTAATACTAGCACTGAAATAAAGCAATAAAAACCATTGTATAGGTCGATTTTTGATCTCAAGTGAGATAAAATGCTTTGTGGAAGATATAACTACATTTTTACATCTGCTGATTCTGGAATACTTATATTTTACACGTCAAGCATTAGGCTTGGTTCGTTAGAAGAAAATCACGTTGCTCACCAATGATCTTGAGGCATCCATCGGCTTGGAATTCGCCAATATCTCCAGTACAGAACCATCGCTGGCCATTCTTATCCACAAAGAAATCCTCCCGATTCAATGCTTCATTCTTATAATAACCCATGGTTACACTGGGCCCACCAATCAAAATTTCCCCTCGCGGACAGGGCTTATCTGTGCTCCTGTAACCACCTGAACAGAAGTGGAAAAATAGAGATGATGCCACTTTGTGCAATATTCTTAAAATTTACTTTTACCTTTTTTATGGTACAAATGGTAGAGATATCTGCATGATTTGGGGGTTACATACAACACCAATGCAACAGTTAATGTGTTTACTTTCACTGACATGGGCTTTTAATAATGGAAGTTATTAATTTCATTTCACTGTCCAAGCTGCATATCCTAACCAGTATTGAGGGGTGGTTGGGGGGGTGGGGGTGGGGGTGCTGGAGCCTAACCCAGCCCCCATAAGGCAAAATGTGGAGAAACACCATCACAAGACAGGACGAGAATAGTATAACATAATAGAAAAATACAGATTTTAATTGTACAGAGGACAATGGGGAAACATGATAGAACAAATAACCTACTGCAAGGATGAATAAAGATAGCCAGTTAAAGGGAAGCCAGCTCTTCATGGTGGCTTTCCTTACAAGGTCAGGATGACTGAATATTTTTATCCTTTTTTCACTACATCACTTTTCTCTGTCTTACTCTCCAGTAAACTAATGTACTTAACACACGATGGATGGGTAAACTTCCTGACAGTGTTTTGATAAGAGTGGATGAATGTGCATGTGTGTGTGTGTGTGTGTGTGTCTGTGTTTGTGAAAGAGAGAGAGAGATAGAGAGAGAGAGAGACTTACCTTCAGTCCAGTCTTTCAGTAGGATCTCACAGCAGATCAGAGGTGCTCCGACTCTTCCTGTACTGTAGTCCCAAGCTGCAACACAAATACAAATACGTTTAAATGTTTATGACTAGAAGTCCCTACAATTTTTCCACCAGGGGGATCTTTTAACATGCGAAAAACAGAAATGAACATTAACAAAATGAAACAAATTTTTCAGTGGCCAAAATCTTAAAATATACGAAACCCATATAACAGAAGCTAATAAATATATCAAACGCACACATATGCACTAAAGATGCAACAAGTATTTTGACACTGAAAAATGTGGTGCCTGCCTGTGAATATGTGTGTTTGATGAATTTAGTTATCTCTGGTAGTTTTGTCCATTTTATGATTTGGCAACTGAATAAAAGGTTCTGTTTCCCCCTATTAGAAATTATGACTGTTAGACATAAACATTGCATATTGTTTAATCTTATTTGGCAGGATTTCATGAAACCAGTCCTCTTTAAATTTCTTGCACAACGTGGTAACTAGGAGCACTGTCTTTTGATTTTGGTTCTGGTTTTGGTTTAGAATTTTCATTTAGAGGTGTCACTAATATAACCATACATGGAATTACAAAAGCACTAATTATTACCTGTTTTAAAAGAACATTAATTAAATTTAGCTTCTCAATAAATTGGCAACAATAATTATTGTAACTGCAGGCTGATGCATACAAATGTGGTTTGATTGAATTAATTACATACAGACCATCTCTGAAGATACCTAGCAGTCTATGTGCCATAGCCATGTAGGCTTGAATGTGAAATATCTACTGAAGTACTCAGTGTAAAACTGCAACATGCAAAAAAGTTACGTCACAATGCTTTAGGCTAAAGCTGACATGAGGAGTATTAAACCCAGTGTAAGATATGAAAGTGGACCACCATTAGCTTGGCACCAGGATAAATGATGCAAAATTATGGAAAAAAAATAGTAACTTAAAGCATTAAACTGCTATACAGGTTAAAAACATGTGCTGAAGCATGCTAATATTTAGGCTCAATCGTTTTCCTTCCGTAATGTAAGGAGGGGTATACAAGCTAATTTTGATATTCAAATCTCATCTTTGCAAATGTATATTTGGGTAACTGCTTTGTAGTAGGCTTTGTGCAGGGAAAGAATCAATATATTTCAGTACATACTGATTCAACACCAACATATCTCATTCATTTAGTTCTAGCTAACAGCAGTTACAGGATTGTAGTACCTCTGTGATGTGACAGTCCTAACAAACACGTTATAATATGTAATTATAAATAACTATGATGAAGACGAGGACGCACGCTGACTGATGGTTCCAGCTCCGCAAGTTTCAGTCAGCCCATAGCCCTGGCCCACAGGGCAGCATAAGCAGATATTCATAAAACGTTGAGTCGCTGCAGACAAAGGTGCACCACCCGACAACAAAACCCGCGTCCTTCCGCCCAGCAAGGCCCGGACCTTCTGGAAAACCAGTCTGCAGATAGATGGAGAGAGAGAGGGATGGTGGGGAAAAAAGTCACATAAAAGTTCTGCTCATTTATACAGTTCACAAAATAAATTGTGTGTATTAGTGCTCAAAATGCATGTGTGGAATTCTGCATTTGACATACTTGTCACAGAGTGGGGTGCTATAGCCTTTAGCAAGCTGTTCCATCTTATAGTTGTAGGCAAGTATGAAAAGAGTCTTCTGCATTACGCCCATCTCCTCCACTTTCAACATCACGTTCTTATAGATACGGTCCATAATCTCCTACAGAGAGTGAGGGGGAAGCAAGAGAGAGAGAGAGTCATTTTGATACATCTGTGCCTCTCTACTCCAGACATAAACAATGACGTCACTAAAGAGATCACACACCACAGCTGGTTCTTGTATGTAAAAGTTTAGCTTGACAGAGTCTAGTGCTGGACAGTTTCAAATAATGTCATACAGTAAAGAGAAGAGAGGAGAAACCACGCAAACTGCTGTGAACAGACAGAGAGATGGGGGAGAGTGAGCCTCTTCAGGACTTTACATAATAAAGGCATAATTTGAGTTTTAGGTTTCTTTCACTCAACATATGGCATTTTTAGAGTAACAAAAGGGCTTTTTTATAATTAATAATGATTCATGTGTGTACAATATTGTTTTAAAATATTTGAGCAATACAAAGAGTAAACTTTGTATAAACGACGCGCCATTTGGGAACAATTCTGATAAAAGTATTGCAATGCAGCAACTATAGCAATACCTGATGAACTATATCCAGAACATATCAAAATGTGGAGTATATAGAGTTCTTTTGTAGTTTAATTCGAGTGGTTTAATTCAAAATAATGTTAGAAATAATCTGCTATGTGGAGACTTTACTTTAGCCTTGCTAGCTCTCATGGAAAACAAGATGATTACTATCATTTATGTACAAACCAAACAAAAAACTGTTGTAGCTATGTTACATTTGACTCTGCATTAGGTGGGTCCCTATGCTTGTCTAACAGGGGTTGTCATCTCCAATTTTTTTTAAAGTAATGTCTTCACTAATTTGCAACTGTGTGTATGGATATGTGTACTCTGTCTCTTCTAAAACCATGAAAACTTTCATATTGTGAAAACATAAATCATGTTAACTTGGTCCAGCTGATGAAGACCCAGACCGGAGCAGTGAGTGTGTGTGTGTGTGTGTGTGTGTGTGTGTGTGTGTGTGTGTGCATGGAAGTCTGAGGAACAGTGTGTGTATCTGGTGTGTCACAGGGAAAACCACACTGGGCTTTCTCACGTTCTGTTTACAGCTGAAATGTTCCAGGCACCAGTTTCTCAAAGTCCTAGACAGAGAGAGAGAGAGAGAGAGATAGAGAAAGAGAAAGAGAGACAGAGAGAAAAAGAGATAGAGAGCGAGAGAGAGAGAGAGAGAGAGAGAGAGAGAGAGAGATAGAGAGAGAGAAAGAGAGACAGAGAGACAAAGAGACAGAGAGCGAGAGAGAGAGAGAGAGAGAGAGATACAAGCAGAGATAGATAGATATAACATGACATGACTATACCGGTACAGCTGCCATTAGTGTGGGCTGCAGAACAGAGCCGTCTCCTTTACATCCCTTCTTAATCTTGGTCGACTGTAGGGGGTGGGTGGGGGTGGGGGGGGAACAAATGAAAGAATTAGCTGAAACTTGTACTCAGAAAAAGACTAACCAGGGAAATATAACACACAAAAATATTTGCACCAATATAGACAGTGATTATATGATTATTTGGTGACACTGAAGGGAGAGCTGCAAATTATGTCAAAAATGATGTGAGACTGTTTACTTAGAGCCAGTTAGTACGAAATAAGAAAAACAAATCAACTGTTTCTTTAAACATTAGCTCAGAATCCATTAGTGCGGTAATGGAAAAGTCTGGACAACATTAGACTTGAGCACATGTTTACAAGATCACAACTTAGTCTTAGACTAATATCAAACCTAATGGGCTAGCTGAGCTGACGAGTTTGTTTACGTGATACGGACATAGTGTCTTTTTACATTTGTACCCAGTGCTTAAGTCCTCACCCAGAACCTATTCACACCCCTGAAAGTCTTTCAAACTACAGATCAGTGGCACAATTTTGACAATGTCACCTCGACCCCCAAAAACCTGTTCTGTGGACTGCTAGTAGCTTTGGAAACAGCTTTAATACTTTTAATACAACATACATACAAAACTCACATCAAACATCTGTTATTAGTGTTCAACTGAGCTGAGATCTGGTGACTGTGAAAACAAAAGCACATGCTTCTTGTATTCAGTAAGGATAACCAAATCCTAACCATAACAATAAACTTTCAGTGTCCACTTGTGCCCTGAGGGTAAGGGTGTGTCATGCTGGAAAAGGACATTCCCATTAGGAGAAAAATGGCTCATCACAGTGTAAAGGAGATCCAGTCAGACTAGCTTTGCACTGGTTTGTAGTGACAATGCGTCCCACAGCTTATCAGTGTTAATGCAGGGTCACTGTGCACATTTCAGCCTTACTGATCTCTTTTCCATAGATGTAATGCATGGGTCTCTTTATACAGGGAACCTATAGAACACTAGTTGCTTCTGCCATCATTAATAGTAAACCTTTTACCCCTGACATGCTGATCCAGAAGCAAGATCAAATGGGCTTGCCCAGCAATTGTATACATGCCACAGACCATGGTGGAATGCTAATAGCCTATATCATATAGTATTTATTAGGGATGAGCCGGATACTCGGCTGAAACGAGTATCCGGTACGGATAAAGCACTTTGGCCGAGTCCGAGTATCATACGAGTAAAATTAGTTGATATTCGTGCTCGGATTGAATAAAAACTCTCATTGGGTAGCTGACTGTGTCTGCGTGCAGTGGCGTCTGTCAGCGCGTGTGTGAGCGCGCGTGTAGCGTCCGTATTGCCTTAGTTTCGTTTTTAAGCCAGCGCATGACGAGATTTAAAAATATATATATTTTAACATATTTGGCTGTTCAGAG
>JBBKCR010059946.1:0-10488 GCA_037577295.1 Ladigesia roloffi | reverse complement strand
CACAATAATGAGTTGTATTTCACAATAAAATTCTAACATATTTCATAATACTTTTGAACACTTTGGAGTTCCATAACAGACCACCATCCTATGCTGTCACTAATCTCCTTCAAATTACAATGTCTACATAAGATGTAGTCCACCTGTGTGCCCCTCCCTCAACTTTTATATGTCACCCTATGTTCCTGACTCTTCTGAAATAACTTATATTCAATAGCCATTTCCATCCTTTTTGCAAAGTCTGCTAACATCAGTCCCTCTTCGTTCCTATCCTGAATCCCAAACCTGCCCATCACTTCCTCATCACCACTGTTCCCTTCACCAACATGTCCGTTCAAGGCCCCAATTACCACTCTCTCAACTCAAAGTTAATTCTCTTGATTTTATTTTCTTCTTCACGTCTTCATGCTCTATGTTGCACTTTAAGTTCTGCACAGTAGCTACATCACAGCAGGACCAGTCTAATGTGTGCCCGTGGCAGGAGCTGGAGCGCTGCTGTGCATGACACGCAGCAATTTAACTTTGCTAAAATATTCATATATTTATACATTTGGCATATCTCCTCAACCAAATAGGCTAATTAAGTAATTTAAAAAATGAAATGCTTCGTCACGGCCCGACCCGGCCGGGCTCGGCCCGTTTCAGGTTCGGGCAGAGATTCTAAACTCTAATTCCAACCAAGCAGGAGTTCACCAAAGTTCATAAAACTCTTTGATATTCACTGGTAAAAAATATCATAATTTATTACAATATAAAGCTACCACCATGCTGGTTCTCTTGCACAATCCCCTTGTACAAACAGTCTGGCATTGTCCTAGGATGCCTCTTTCCTACATATTTGCTAATCAAATATCTGCTCAGCTGCAGATGCTCAGGTTAACTGTAAGTGCTGTTATGGTATAAATGACCAAGAACAGTAGCCTAAGCTATACAAACTCATAGAATCAGACTGCATGGTGTTGAGTTGCATAAAAATGATCTTTCCCCTGTTGGATCACTCACTGCTAAGCCTTAAACATTGTTTGAAAGTGCAATAAATTTGGAGGGAATTTGAATCTTTGAGGATTCTATTCTATGGTGACATTTCTAGACCACCATTCTGGCTGCAAGTTGTCAGCTGGAGTGGTGTAAAATATACCATCTGCAAGTTGGTGATGTGTGTTTTGGAGTCATGCAAGACCAAAGCAGTCTTGGTCGACAAATCTGGCTTTTGTGAATGCTAGACTATCAGTCTCTGCCAGAAAGGTCTGCATTTTTCTGTACTTTTTTTATGAATTCTTCTATTTATTATTAACTTTTTTTTGTTTTTTTACTTTTTACTTTACTTTTTTTTCCTGCACACAACCCTCATTCTCAGGTCCACCCAATAACTGTGAGGACCCGTGGCTGCATTTCAGGCCTTCTAAAATCAGTGCCTAATCACAATAATTGGGTTTGTGGATGAGTTTAAATTAATCCCTGCAGTCATGTTCGAAAATATAGTTGGAATCCCTCACTGCAGCAATGGACAAAAGTACTGTGACACCTGACCATTGCACCAACCGGGACTTATATGATATTGCATTCGAATACATTGATTTTAAAATGGAGTTGACCCCCCCCCCTTTGCAGCTTTTCACAAGACCTTGCTTCAGCACACTAAGGCTGTTTGGACAAAGCATGCTTCCAAATTTCTGGACACTTTTTGTATTCCAGCAAGACTGTACCCCAGTGCACAAAGCAAGAACTTCACTGGCCCACAAAGAGCCCTGACCTCAACCCCACCCAACACTTTTGGGATGCACTGGAACGGAGAGGTCTCCTCGTAGAACATCAGTGCTTAACCTCCTAAATCTACAGTAGGAATGGGCACAAATTCCCACAAAAACACACTCAAAAATCTTATGAAAAGCCTGCCAATAAGTGTGGAAGCTGCAAAACGGGGAGACAAGTCCATATTTATGCCAGACTATAGTTAGGAGTGCTTTAATCCGAGCTCCACACATTCCTGGCATTCCGTGCAGACGTGTCGTGACATCATTTTACTACAGAAAAAAGGGTGCTGGATTTGCTCCTACGCTTCTCATACTATTTGATCCAGAGAAACATTTTGGCTTAATTCTGTGTCGCTTCGTCGCCGCTCATTTTGAAGAAACATCTCTTTTAGACCAAAATCACTGCTCTTTGCTCCATCCAGGCGAGCTCGTCTACTGAACGTGTTTGCTAGCTGCCAGCTAGCTCCCTGCTACCAGTCCTCGACAGGATTTCTCCTTGCTGTCAAGCTATAAATATACTGTTTTTCAGAGCTGTTACAAACCGAGGATACAGGATTTCTACTTAAGAGAATACCCACAAGCATCTTCATGTGACATGTAAGTTCAAAAACCTACTTAATTTGACATTTTGTTGTTTATTTGGGGCTGGTTGATAGGAGAGCTCCGTAGCTAGCTGTGTTGTTATGGTTAGCTAGTTAGCCTACAGCATTGTTATCTGCTATAGCTGCACAGTTTCGTTGTAAGTTCCACACTTTCGTATAATTTCGTTGATCAAGTAAGTGTTTTTGGTTATTCTGGTCTGATCATACCAGTTTAGCCTGAATTCGAATACCCAAACTAACCCTTGGGAGGAGAGCCACTGTGCTAGCTAGGTTACTTTAAACATTCATAACTGGAGTCTGTTTTAAAAAGAATACAGAGTAGGTTCGAATTAAACATCGTGTTTTCATCTGTGGTTTGCTTGGCGAACTGTTAACAACAGCTGGCAAGCCCTCTAAACCCTAAGTTGACTATTGTCCCACTTTGTTTACTAGTAGTTTAATGTATTTCATTCCTTGTTTTTCGTCTTAGGCTTGTATGTTGTGATCATGCAAGTGCATTCATTCTTAATTCCAGCTCCAGCTTTCTGTTTTTCCTAAGGATCACAGGTGCTCAGTGGTTGTAGCTCTTGACAACCACCGTCGAAGTGAGAGTGGCTGTGGAACAACCCAAGAAAGAAGCAAAGGCTTCAAATAATTCATCTCAAGCCCTCATGTTACTCTGACGCCTGGAAAAATGATGCCAGTAAGTATAATCTCTCTTCGTTTTTCTGCTTTTGGATCTCTGTATATTTGACAGGAGGTTGCAGTAAGGCAGGTTCTCCAAATCTTAAGTTAAAAAACGAAGTAGTTAGCGGTAATTTGATATTAGGTTCAGAAAAAAAGTTGTTGGCAGTGATGTGAGACAATCTATTCGAATAGTAGATGTGGATTTGTTGTTGGTTTTCCTAATGGATTCTGTAAACTAAAAGGGAGCATGTGTTTTAGTGTCTTCAAGGTGCAATGACATTCCCCCTCTTTCAGAGAAAGAGAGAGAGATTAAGGAAAAGAAAGTCTGGTCTTTTCTTGAAAGAAGATTATGTAATTTTCACACTAGATTCTCCCCCTCCTGCTACATTGCATAAGCCTACAAGAAGTCATTAAGTAATTGAAAACAGAAAACAGTTCCTATTCCTGTATCTTTAAGCTCTTAACTATCCTCGCAAAAGAGGCACTTGTTGACCAAGAGATGAAGGTGATTACCCTTTCCTCCACCCAAGCACTAATGGCAGTCAAATAGTTTTATGGTGCTGACAGGATTGGAGTGGAATGTTTTCTTTTATGCTCAAGACAATTGTTAACACTATATCAAACATAATTCTTAACTCAGCTATCCCAAGCTGGAGATTATGAACGTCAATAATGTCTGTTAGAATGCTGTAAAAGTAGGTTATTTTAAGGCAGAGGAAATAGTGGTTGAGCGTGAATGTTAACTGGAGGTAAACATGTACAACTGGCCTAAATGGCATGCTGTATGAAATATTTATTTAAATATATATATATATATATATATATATATATATGTGTGTATATATAAAATATGTCTACATAATGTGTGTGTGTGTGGTACTGGGCAAGTTAATGTGATAAATCATTATTGACTTAACACCAAGTATTAGTGTATCTTGTTTTAATATTTATTTTTCTGAGGGGTGGAGGTAGCTTAGTGGTTAGGATACTTGCCTCCGGACCATGAGGTCCTGGGTTCGAATCCTACTGGTGCTAGGGGACCCTTAACCCAAGTTGCTCCAGGGAGACTGTCCCCTGTAGTTAGGAATGGAAGTCGCTATGGATAAAAAGCGTCTGCTAAATGCCGTAAATGTAAATGTAATTGTGGCTTATGCTGGTCCTATTAGGTGCTGGTATCTGTTCAGAAAAAAAAGAAAACAGATATATAAATGTTAACCTGCTATTGCTCAGAAGGTGCCTGTTATAATATTATGATTGAAGGAGGTGCCCACAACTGGTTTTGTACTTGTTTTGATTAGTGTTTGAGATTTGTAGAAATATTTTAACTGCGATGGTGTAAAGGGAATGCTGATGTGAAAAAGCACCTTATGTTCTTGCAAACCAAATTCTGTTGCAAAAAAACAAAATATTTATTTTAAATTAATAGAATCTTGCATATAACAATGCAGTTAATCCAAAGAAGTGTTTGTGTGTTTGTTTGTGTGTGTGTGTGTTTGCAACACATGTTTAGTTCTTGTGTGCTGTCATCCCAGAGTTCTTCAAAACAGTCTGATAGGAACAAAGCACGAAGTGTATTTACCACCTCGCTGGGTTTGCCAATGTGTTCAGTTGAACGGATTCACGATCATCCATTAACTCTGAGAGAATTTCGAAGCATTAAACATTAACCTTGGTGAATACTTACATAGAGCTTTTCTGCTCTTCCAGAGGTTAGATTTTGTGACCCCAATCTTGATCTTAAATCCGCCCTTATAGCCTGCTTAGAGTGTACATGAGTGGAATGATTTACCCAGGACTGTAGAGTAGGCTTAATTGGCCTGGACTGACCAGTCGTGTATAATCTCTGCCTGGTCCTGGAGTGGTTATCTAATCTTTATAGCCTGGTGCCGAGGCGCCACTCAGATGGGTGGCTTATCTCCTGTCTGTGTAATTGAAGGAAAACAAAGGGATTTAAAGGCATGCAGCTGATGGGACATTTTCTTTTTTTATTCAAACATTGGACTGTAGAGCAGTAGAACAGTGTTCTGTGAATATAGTGTTGGGTATGTAGCATTTTCAGAGTATATTCTGGAGAGTTTCCTTTGACTTCTATTATATTTTATATTGTTCTATCATTGAGTTTCGGTATATTTTTACATAAGCTGTTTTCTACAAGAAAAGTAAAGGATCTGATTCTAATGGAGCACCATTCAATACCCTTTGGGGTAAATTGGAGTGATGTTTGTGATCCAGTATTGGTCATCCAGCATCAGTAGTAACGCTCTTGTAGCTGAATGCAATCAAATCCTCACAGTAAACAGAAAAAGTACTGTAATAATACCTTGATTTCAGAAAAAAAAGAATTGGTTGAGGAGATATATACAAACTATTGGGAACAATTTGGTGAATTATATTTTCTTTAGTGTGATAATCTGTACAAATATCACCCCAAAATAAATTTCAAAACAAATGCCATGTTCTGTGTTGTGTGGATGCATTAAAAAATTAATACGTGGTTGCAGTTCAAATAAATGGTGTCAGAACAGCTCATCCTTCAGCAAAGACGTACTTAGTGTAAAAAAGGAACAGTGGGTGACATTGCAGCCCAAACATGGGCACATGGCTTGTTGTGCCCTGCAGTCATGTCGGGTGATGTTTTAGCTATGGATCTGTATCATATGACCACTCTAGACTGAAAATATGCCACATCGATGATTGTTTCTAGCCAAAATGAAGCAGACATCAGCCTATTTTTGTTTATTTATTTGCTATTTGACATTATATTTGTTGTGGCCTAGAGCCTGAGTGATCCAAGTGTAACCCAGTGGTTGCTTTACGACAATCGGCTGCCACACATGGCAATGGACTTTCTAGTTCAGGCTCTGATAAAGGCAGCAATGGAAGCTTAATTACAGCAGACATTCAGCATGACCTAGATTGCTCTCTCTCGTGCTGGGATCGCAGGAGTGCATGATGGGAAATACCTACATACTGTATGAGGCGTCTATCAGCCATATGTCTAGAAAAAACAAAGCATATCCATGTAGGCTACACTTAAGCAAGCTTAAGTGTCATGTTGTAGTTTCATTCCCAGTATTCAGTATAGATGTAAATAACAGATAAACCTTGCCACATTCTAAAGCACAAATATTAACCTCACCTTATTGACTTAATTACTGCCTACATTCAGCGTTTTATTGATTCTTTTATGTTTTTCAACAGAAGAGCTCTATTCAAAAGATATTGAATGCCACCAAATTATGTTTACTCCACACACCTGCAATGGCAATTAATAACCGCAGGGGGTAAATTCAGTAGAGCAGATGATTGACCTAGTTGGGACAATTAAATAAAAGCACTGCAGAGCTAGGAGGTCATGATACTAGAATTTTTGGAGTAGCATCGCAATGCTTGATAAAATACTATGATAAAACCTTTCATTAACTGAGCATAGGTTTCATAAGGTTTAATTGAACACATCTTTACAGTATTACAGCTTAATCTGTTTTTCAGTGAATCTCAATGTGCGCATTTCAGTGTTTTTGAATGTTCTGGCTTTATTTTGTCTTTTATATGTTCTTGTTTCTGTGTCTGGGTGTATTTTCAGACATAACGTAAGCAATTTTCTCTGGGATCAGTAATGTTTTCTGATTCTGATATAACCTTAATTATTTCTACTGTTTAAAACAAATAGCTCATGGAGTTCCAACTATGCATAACTTTGTTAACGGAACACAGTGTGAATACAAAAATGCAGTGTGTTCAGTAAATACTGATAACTATTCACTGAATAGCAAATAAATTAATGGTTCGCACATTATGCCTCGCTGTAATTCAATCTGTGTTAATATACACATCGCCTCATCATGAACGGTCTGTTGCTGAGGTTGCAACAGATATCCATTAATATTTAAAACATTTCATAAAAAAAATGGAAAAGCCATTTGAAAGAACTGCATGTTTATCACTTTTATGAATCCACATAAATCTGTGGGGAAACAGATATTTGTTAATTAAGCCAAATGCTTTTCTGTCTCCAGCAACACCACGCAGCTGTTAGCTCTGTACAGCAGACTCTGTAGACAGATTATGAGATTTATGTTTTTTGCAGTTTTAAACTCCAGGTGCTGTCCAAATAAGTGTCCTGCTTCTCTGGACTGCTGGCTAGTTAGTGTGCTCTCAGATACATTTGTTCCTGAGAATACATGAGAGTAGATGCTTTTGTTATTAATGTTAATGATATTTGTTAATAATTCATTCATAATAATGCCAGTGACAATGTCATAGAATGAAATTCTACAAAAGTTTTGATGTTCTCTTAATTTCAATAAAATATTTAAATATTCAACTTTGCCAAGGTGTCATTCAACCAGCAGTGCGTTTCAGTCAAAAGCATTGTGAAAAAAGTTATTTCGTGTATAGTGTCTCATTTTACACAATGATAAAGGTCATCTTTAAATGCTGCTGCACTATAAAGATGGTTTATTAGCAAATGTATTGTTTTTTGCAATGCAACAATCTTGCACAACCATGAATGGGGTTTGTTTATAAAATGGGATAGCTGTCTAAATAGATCTGCTTGTTTTAGTTGTAGGTAGTTTAAAGAATTAGGATGATCATATTACTTTCATACATACTGTCAAGTATAAAATCTCATACACTCTGCAGGATTGTTGTCTTTCTATTTCAAATGTTTTTCTAATTCTAATGTTTGCTCATGCGCGCTGTGTATTGATGACACCAGATATGGCAGTGTCATGCAAGAGGTGTCCGGTTTAATTAATATTGATTGTGGTAGAGGCTGTGAGACTTCATGCAGTGGAGGATAGAGAAGAATTGCTGCTCAGTTACTATAAACACCAGAGAAATGCTGAGGATTAGCAATAAATGCCATACATAATTGCGTTTACAACATCGATAACGGTTGTTTGATGTAATTTACATATAGTTTTACTATAGTCAACCCTGAGATACTGAATTACTACTGAAACAAGTTTAATTGTATGTCTATATAATATATGGTTTGTGTTCTGTTTAGACAGTATTCCGGTCTGATTTTTGTTCTCAGATTCAGACGCTCTACCTGGATTGCTCTGTCCATCCATGGCAATGTTGTGATCTCCCTTCTTGACCTCAGAGAAGCCAATAGAGTTTGCACAAACACATCAGACCAACAATAGGCACCGGTTAGGGACATATGACCAGGCTGTCAGAATGTTCAGTGTACATGGCACAGTGCTGTGGCTCCTACCCTGCAGTGCTACACTGCCATCAGTGTCACACAGCCAGTCAGCTGAAGAGCATGCCCCTTTCCCTTCTTCTCATCTGCTCACATGTGACTCAGTCAGCCAATAGAGAACCGAGGAAAGGGTGCGCTGGCTAACACGCTGTTGTTGGGGGACTTTGGATAAGGCATACTTGCAATTTCTCTGATAGCTTTCCAGAACTTAGCCAGAACAAGTCTGAACTTGAAAAGTTAGGGAACAATTTGGACACTACATGCTCATGTGTGCCTGATATGTCCATGACCATACAAACAAAGCTGAATTTTGGCATCACTTTCCGAGTTTAAATATATATTTAAAATAAGTTATTTACACAAACATATTTTGGAGAACTGTTACTAATATTTATGCATGCTAACATTTTCTTTAGTACTATGCAGCCATGAGGCTTATCAATTACTCAGGTCTTGTTGCCCCATCCTCCTTTATGGGGCTCATTACAAATTAATTCACCTTCCTTAATGTGTCTCTCTGAATTGGCAAGCATGGAATTGACAGCCTTCTCAAATATGAATGCTGGCTCTCATAAAAGAAAAATCCCTCAATAAAGTAGTGAGGAATGGGGTATAAACTTTTGAAAGCCTCTCAGAGATCATCCTTGCGCCATGTTTGATGTAGCAGACCTTAGTAATGGTGTTTATCATTCGAAGCTGTATAGGGCACTCTGTCCATATCAAAATAGTTTGTAGGCCAGGGTTGTCAAATAGTCTTCCTTCCAATCCACAGCTCTGCAGAGATTAGCCTTTCTCTCTCCCATCATTCCGAATTCAACTCATGAAAGTCCTGCTAATTACCATGCACTGTTGAATCAGCCGTATTTAATGAGGCAGAACACAAAAGTCTGCAGAGCCTTGAAGGACCACGCCCCTGTTCTAGAGTGAGTTTTTCTGGTTTGAGGACATTTTGGATGCCATCTTCAGCAACTAGGCGTAGAGTGTTTAGAAATGTTTTTTTTTATGAATTTGTGTGGAATGCGTGCAGTATGTGCATTATGCAGACATCCTGGACATATTTGTTAAATGCAAGCTGAGTATTGTGATGGAATGCAAATGTGTGAAAATCCAAAACTGCTAAAGTTAAGAGGGTTGGTGGTGGCATTGTGGGTAGGATACTTGCCTTTGCATCATAAGGTGATGGGTTTGAATCCTACCTTCAGTGTACCAACTCTTGTTTCCTGAGCAGGACCCTTAACCCTGAGTTGCTCCAGGGACACCGCCCTCTGTAGTTAGAGAATGCAAGTCATCTTGGATAAAAGCATCTCCTAAATGGTTGAAACGTAAATGTAAAGCTAAAAAACTCTCAGAACTGAGATGCTTTGCATATTACAGAAAAACAGCCTGTGTATTTGGGATAAATAAAGGTTGTAAATGATGTCATAAAAAAAGAATTCAGGGAAAATGATGAAATCAAAGAGTAGGTTAGGATATACAACCTCTTTAACACAGGCTATTTATCAGTAGCTAAGGGATAATAGCAATGGCACCTTGTGGTGTAACTCTTGGCAGGAGATCATGGGAGCTCTGTGCCAGTTCAGAGCATTAGCATGGCCAAACTGCTCCAGTCATTGGCACCGCAATCCGACTGCTGTGAGTAATATTTAGATCTTTTCAGTGTGCTGAGTCTCTAGCCAGGCGACAAACGTTTTGGGCAAACGGTGTCTGTAAATGTTTGGCTTGTTTCAGCTTTCCAGGACTCCTGTTGACTCAGAATACAGTTTTATGGAAAACTTAAAACGTATAGGGCAATAAAATGCAAGTTTGGGCACCCCTAACCAAACAACATATTCTTTTGATTTAAAACAAAAGTGTGTCAGAAAACTTGCTGCACATTTTAATGCACAAATATTGTTCAATTGCTGAATTGAACATATGGTGAGGCAGATATTTTTTTCCCTGGAGAGGATGTGTTGACCTTAATTTTTCTCTTGTTTTTCCAACATTAACGGTGTACCCTATAACTGAGGTCGTATTATGAGTTTGTTTTATAACCCGTTACGGAGCTTTATTTTGAGTGGTGCTTTTAGTGCCATACTGCACCTTGTAATTCAGTTTAACGATGAGAAAAATACATTTTTGAAAAGCATACATCCTGTTCTCCCTGCTTAGTATAACAGAATAGGGTGAGAATTAGGGCTGAAAGATATATCTTTATCGTATCTATATCTAGATATGAACTTTCAAGATATTACTATCGAAAAAAGCA
>JBBKCR010059936.1:0-10489 GCA_037577295.1 Ladigesia roloffi | reverse complement strand
ATATACACACAACAATAACAATAATAATCATTATCATCATCCTCATCATCATCCTAATCATCATCCTCATCATCATAACAACAACATAAAGAACAATAATAAGAATAATGACAACAACAACAACATTAATAATAATAATAATAATAATAATAATAATAATAATAATAATAATAATAATAATAGCAATAATAACAGCAACAATAACAACAATACTTATTAATAACAATAATACTAGCACTACTATGTATGGGTGGTACAGACCTATTACTCCCCGTGTGCTCTCATCGTTGAGGGAGCCAAAGGCGATGGCAGGCAGCAGGATGGCGATGTAGAGGAAGATGGCCGTTGTTGTGTACTTCAGCAGAGATCTGTTGCTCCCATACATTCCTGAGGAGACACGCAGCACGTCGGCTTACAGCTCAGTCCATTCAGCAACAGTGGCAGTTTGCACCTCCAGGCGCCTGGTGTATTTCCAATGAACTTCCACAATAAGAAAATCATTCTTTGGGCTTCAGTGAAATTTACTAGGTCATACTCATGTATTTTGGTTGAATATAACTCAGTTAAGTTATCTTTTGAATGACTATATAGATTCAATCATCATATAAATATTAACCACCATGACCTTGACCTGTTTATCAGGCTTTTTAATTTTTTTGTAAAATGTACATATTATATAATGTATATAATATCAAGAAACACAAGAACATGACTTCAAATCTACCTCTTATTTCTTTGCCCCAGTAACTCATCAGAAAAACATTGAAAGCAGACCAATTAAAAAAAGTTATGGGATTGAAACAGTTGCAATTGTTAATGTGCTAATTACATTAATAAAAGGTTTTTCATTTGACAATGAGATGCCATTTTTCATTCAACATCTTATCATTATATCATAGAAAAATATAATAAAAACGAAAAGCATTTAAATAGGTCACATTAATCAAGCAGTTAGAGAACAGTTTAAAACGCAGTTTATCTCTTGGAACATGTTCCTTTTGCATTTAATTTTATTCCATTCTGAACATAATTGTCTAAAAGCGCTGTGAATATTTGAAGCCATTTGGTGAAACCTTGTAATTCTTGATGCAATCCTTAACACCTTCTCTGACTAATTCTTCTCCCAACATTTTGCAATGATGAATGTGAGCACACTTTCAATAACCGGCTATTAAAAAAATAGAGCCATTCACACACACTCAGATTTCTTTAATCTGTCTGAGACAACACAATCTCTGCTCTGCAGCCTCATGTGTCTACAAATGCAGTAATAAACAGAAGATTTGTACATATTCAGTAGATTTAGTATTACCTCAGATGCTGCAACAATACATTTCCTAAGGCAAAATGGAACAAGTATTCATGGATATGTATTCTGCAGAAGCATTCATATATTCACACATTGTAGAAAGCCCTATGGCTACAATAATGGCAGCAGTTCTTTTAGAGTGGGTCTAAACGTTTTGCGCATATTTAGGCATCATTTTCCCACGTTCTTCTCAGCAGAATTTATAGAGAGGATCTGCTGTTTTCAAATAGTGCCACAGATTCTGAACCTGGTTAAAATTAGGGATATGAGTTGGCCATTCTGAAACATTTACCTTTTTGTATCACTTTGGAGTTAGACTTAGGGAAACTGTCATCCTGAAATATTTTCTTTTGAGCTGTAGGTTTATAACCAACTGGAACAGGTTCTCCTGCAGTATTGTTTGGTGTTTGTACATCTATTCTCTCCTCAACTCTGACAAGATTCCTAGTCCTTGCAGAGATAAAGGATCCACATTGCATGATGCTGCCACCACCATGTTTTACCATTAGTATAGTGTTTCTTGAGGTAAGGGCCTTGTTAGCTTTCCACACACCACACACACCTCTTTGAAATCAAAAATTAAATAATGACCACTTTTTGCAACCCTCCTGTAGGTGCCTATGTTATGAAGAGATAATGAAATTGGGGATCCATGCACCTTCACATCAGTTTCAGTCAAAAAGCACTGTAGACATCGAAAGTGACAGGCAACATCTTGAAGATGGGCTGTTCTAGTAAAGGACTGGGTGATGGACCTTCCTCATTCTTATAACAGATCCAACAGAACTTAATGGGACATTCAAACTTGTCAATATTTGTTTGTAATCATTTCCTGCTTTGTGCGTTTTAATGATTTCTTTCCTCTCATCAGCAGAACGCTCCTTTATCTTCATGTTGTATTGATTTTTAATAAAGAACGTGGCCTTTGTAAAGGATACATTTTGTATCCAAAGAGATACATGAAGTTTGTCTGTCTGTTGTTTGTTTTTTTTTCCTCAAACATTTATGGCAAATGATGTTTGGTTTATATAGCAAATTTGAATGTACACTTTGCATCCTTATTCTCTTTCTTTAATGGTTTGTATTACTGGTAACACTACATTTGACCCCTGCTACATAACAGTACAGATGCAGTGTTATTAAAATAACACTGGCATGTTACCACTATATTTAAGCAATATTTGATGTCAGGATAGATTATGTCTCTTATGGTCCCTGGATGTGGCTTAATCACATAAAACCATAGATATAATGCAATCAGTATGCATTTAAACAAATTTAAATGTGTTTTCTCATGTATCTTTCGGTCTGAGAAACCAGATGTTATACCAATGCAAATTCTCTGTTCTCCCTCAATCAATTCAACCAAAATCCTCTCAGTAATGTAGTGACACCCTCCTGCTTTTTGTGGTTATGGGGAACACACTATCCTTTTAGCCTGTTGCAGGTTAAGGAGGGCTTTCACAGATTTCTAGCACTGAATTTATCTTTGAATTTAAATTGGTGGGCAACTTTACCTTTTGATCGACCTGTGAATTCTAGTCATATGAAAGAAATGAAAGGTGTAAATATGGTCTAGTGTCATCAAATTACTGGATGTGTCATGACAATTACCAGGAATGGTAACATAATACTCTTCTATGAATGTACATAACCTGTCATGACAGCTCAAAACAACATATGATATCTGCCAATACGTGTCAGTTAAAATGTACCAGCGTATAAAGTGCCCCTGCAATTTCAAATGCAGACAAGTCATCTGTAGCTCAAACAACTGTGACATGTGGACACCAGCAAATTTATTAGAGCTGACAATTAATTCCATATTCATCAATTATTATGCAATTAACCACTTGAACCATTGTGCGTTCTGTTATTCCCCCTCATTTTGCCCCTGTCACATCACCCACATTTAGAGCTCTGTTTCTGTGACAAGTGATTTTTCCTTTTATGGTGCAATGAAACAAAATGGTTGTCGCCAGCGCTTCCTGCAAAGTGTTGCAATCTGGACTGATTGTCGTTTGAACAATATGGAGCAATATTGAGAGTTTGAAGCAAAGTGAAATAGCACAAAATTATCAATTTGTTTCCGTAATCACTGTTGATGATGAATAATGACCATTGTGGAATAAACGTGGCTTTATTGTTGACATCCTGGCTGGTGCAGAAATGGGAGGATAAGATAAAGAGAGTAGACCTGAGTGCAATACAAGGTCACAATGGTATACATTAAGGTGATATATTGGTCAGGAATGATTTGCCATAACTATTTTCATTCCTATTACAGTGTCTTTACTATAACGGATAAACTGTTAGTAGAATCCTTGAGTAAAACAGCATGTGACATAAACAGACACAGATGTGACATCTACTGCCAAAGGTAGTGGGACATTTGTATCTTGCATGACATGTCTATGGCATAGTTATGTCAATATTGTTTTCAAGTACAATAGTACATAGATCTGTATGTGATGCCACCAGTTCTAGGCTCAGAAATCCCAACTGCAGTAGCAGGTAATAGATCCCAATATGTTTGAGCTCCATGGTTATTCCTACCTGTTTAGCAGGACAAAATGTCTATCCCAGTCTGAAGATAGCTTACGCAGTCGACTGGGAAGATTAAAGCAGTTTTGGCCAGACCCAGCTCTGCCAAGGAAGCAGTGAGTGATCATGTAGACCATATGCAAGTACAGATGTACAAAGGTTTGCTGGATCTTGGGGGATTAAGCTCACACTCTCCAGCCTAAGATATCCACCATGCAGGCGATTTGCAGAACATATGGTAAAGAGTGTTGGGGAGGCATTCGTGAAGTCATACCGCGCACACACACACACACACACACACACACACACACACACACACACACACACAACTTTCCAGCTTGTCATTCATTCAGAAACACCCCAGTAATGTTAATAACTTGGAGCTTGTATGTGAATGGGAAGAATGATAGTATGCTATTTTATTCCAAAGCAAGCACTTTGACTATCTGTCCCAAAAGGTATTGATAAAAGATTTCAGCACCTTTAGCCTTGCCTGGAGTCGTTCTAAAACATCGAGGCATATATTTGCTTGAGCTTTCTACGAAATTTACAACAACGATTGGAAATTGCTCATTGTTTTCACCTTCAATTTCAATTCCAAAGTACCATTTCAATTATATTTGTGATCCAGACAGCATGGATTTGGATTTGGAAAATGAGTGTGATTTGTGGGGAAGTGGATGTATGTACTGAAAATATATTGTTATCATGGCTGAGAAAAGAAATGGACTCTTTACCTCCCCCACATCTCACCTGCCTCTCATCTTCACTCATTATATACCAAAAGCCGTCTGTTATTTATGTTTGCACACACCAACAGCAACTAGCAAACTGCATGTTACAGGACATGCTGTATTCTGTTACATTTGCACACTTCAAATAAATATTACAAGTGAAAATTTAATCTGAAGATATTTGTGTGTATCGTCGCTGTCAGGCTCATACGTGCAAAACGGCTATTTTTCAGGAAACTCAAAAATACTCTAAATAAGTGAATACTGTGTCTTCAAAACTGTTATAACTACTTACAAAAGTGACCAATACTATAGATTTATTAAAAAATACCAACAAAGACCAAATGTGGAGTTACGAGGATTCTGCCAGACAGCGATGATACTTATTATTTCATGTAACTGTGTTTCAAACATACAAATCTAAATATAGACATTGATTTTAAAGGAAATTCTTAAAATGTAGGTAATCAAACAGCACAGCACAAATGGTCATTTCTAATAGCAAAATAATTAAAATAACATTCAAGTAACATTAAAAAAACACAGTTGGCCAAAACTGATGTTTTCCAGCTGCCATTAAGCCAAAACACTTACAAATTAATTGAATTCATTTAATTCCTAAATGTTGGTCATTAGTTTGAGTGCTTATGACTCCACTGCATACACAGATCTGTCTCTGTACTTGTAGGTCTGTACCTCATGGAAAGTAAACACACGAGCAAAGCTGTTAGTTCAGTAAGCCAGGGAGTGGTGTGTGGGGATGGTACCTTGCTCAAGGGCAGAATGTACCTTAGATGTGCCGACAAACTTACTGTTAAAGGGCCAACTAACCGCAACGCCACCAGCTGCCCCAGAACTGGACTGCAACCTTTAATTAGGAACTTTAAAGCTCCTTTATCTATCGTCAGTGGACCTGATAAAATGTACAATGGGTGTTGATACATTGAAGGTGTACCCAAAAAAACATCAGCACATATGCGTCTATACACAATATGTACAGAAATATATGGCCAGCTGGTTGGCCCGTGATGTCTCCTATTTTCATTTTATTGTCAACAGAAAGAAATACATGATTTTTTCTTAATAATTTAGCACTAAATGCATGACAAAAAATTGCAGAGGATATCAGTGGTTTCCCCAAATTTGTGGCGGTGCCACAAACACGTTAGATTCTAAGAAAATATTTCGAGAGACTGAAACCATGACTGAACTCTGACTTCATGGGGGTTTACTGTATTTTGATTGTGTTAAAACTGACCACAAAAGCCTGTGTTCACTCACCATCAGTGAAATCCGAGAGGTAATGAGGGAGTCTTCGGCAGAGGTCTTCATAAATACCATGACCAGCTCGCAGAAAATCTATTGCCTGCATGAAAACACAGAATTACAATGCCTGTAAACATAACATTCCTGCAGTCCCACAACAAATCCCAAACAGCCGTTTATTGCAAGGATGCGTTTTCTTATTGGCTGTATTCCGTTGTTAGAAATGAGACATGTTTATGTTCTGCAGATCTGGTCATTTCACAGCCTCTACAGCTTACTTTGAGCACTGTAGTGCTTTAGTGGCAGAACCATCTTAATTTAGTCAGTATAACCTGCTGGAAAATATCGGGAAGTAAGTTATTGCATCTGCTTGTGTGAAGCAGAAAAAAAGACTTATAGAGTCTTAAATGTTTAAACGTTTGTTCCTATGGATAACTGAATTACTTTTGAAATTGTTAAGACAGCTGCGTGTGTAAACAATGAAAGCACTTGTCTTCTGTATAATGAGCGAGCCAGTGAGGAAAGAAACAGCTTATATTAGAAAGCCATTCATAAGAAAATAATTCATCTGTGCAGTAGGCAGGGGATGTGTGGGTGCCAGGCAACACAGGCAGGCTTGGCTGAGCTGCTATGGGGCTGCCTGGCGTTCCGTGCTATTTCTTAATAGTGGGTTTTTTTTCTCTCTTTCTTTCTTTCTCTTTTGTAAGTGGGCAGAATGAAACTCTGGCAGCCTTGTTGTTGTGGAGTAGCTCTTTATTTAGGGGGAGTGCAGGTTCAGGGTGGTCTCGGTGTGGGAATCTCCCACAAGTATGCTCGTAACCTTTTGAAAATGGACATAACACTAACAAAAGGCAAATTTAGATTTCTTTTTATTTTGGATATGAGCATTTATTAGTTTAGATAGAACGAATCAAACCAATTACATTTAAATTAAAGCAGAGAGCACTTTTTATGTTTCCAGCCATACTGTGACATTTGAGCGTCTTGTTTAGTGCCACTAGTCCAAACAATGGAGCAAACTCAAGACTTCCCACTCCCAGACTCAGACCTTTAGCGGTTTGCTGCTTTGTGGACCACTCTCGTCCTCCATGGGGGTCTTAGCAGAGAAGAGCAGGTGCCTCTGGTGCATTAGCTCCTGCTTGAAGTCCTCCTGAGTCTTTGTCTCCAGGAGCCTCTGTCTGAAGGAGATGTCTGAGAACAAGGTGCCAAAAGTGCGACCAAGCTCAATAGCCGTCTTGGTACTTTTCTAGAGAGAAGTGGGTTGCATTGAGGGTCTCAAATATAAACACAAAGGCTTCAGTTCATTTAAATACACATTTATACCATTCACAGCTAATGTTCTCCCAGTGCAACTTTACAGAAGTGTGGGTTCAGGCCCTTATTGAGCAAGCTCAGAGAGACAATGCTGGGAAGAAGTCCCTAAGAACATTAGGAAGAAACTCTGAAGGCCTTAAAAGAAGAGGCGTTCAATTCTGGTCCAGGACAGTTTGGTGATTTCCCAGTTCAATAAACCTGGTAATTAAGAGAAGACTTTAATAAGGTGTGTTTGAGCAGAGAAGTCACCATACTGTGCTGGACATTGTCTCTGTGGGACAGGAGTAGGATGCTCCTGCGCAGAATGTAACGAGGAGGAAGAATTACTTAGAGGCATCTAGAGGACATGAAATAGCAGATGCTCACTGTCCTGGGTGGCGCCAGGATGAGGATGACAAAATGGACTTCACAGCAGTTCCCCCCCCAGTTCTGTGGCCGCTCGAGGCGAGCGATGCAGACACAGCGTCGCTGCAGACTCTTCACATTACATCTGCAACAAACAAGAAACAAGAAAAGACATCTGCGGCTCACTTAACTAACATCTGTGTGACATAAATATCATTCAGTAATACAATATCATTTGTGGGCCCTAAATGACATCATAGTTAGAAGAGCCCTAAAACGTTTAATCCATTTGTATTGTTTGTAAGACAGAAAACAAATACTGATGTAATTTTATGCAGGATAAATACACAATTTAGCCCTAAACAATATACTCGTAATGCAATGATTTGCATTGATAATTTGCATTTATGTAAGTTCACCCCAAAATGGGGATAGTTCACCCCAAAATGACCGTGTCAAGCCAGGATACGGTCATATTTCAGAGGTAAAAAATGATATAAATACTGTTCAGTTTTCTCTGACGCCCATCCACTTCCACTAAATGACTACCAGACTGCTACGGCTAAAGCTAAAAATCTGTGTTTGTGTTCTGCTGTGGAAACAAAGTCACCTTCGACTTGCATACCCTGGGGGTAAGCAAATAAACATCAGATTTTTATTTTGGGGTGAACTATCCCTTTAAGTGATTCTTCAATGTAAAGGAAGACATGGTTGTAAATTTGAGGATAAACATGTGAAAATCCTCACAAATTTTTAATGAAAGTTAGTATTTAGTGTTACAACTGCCTGCCAGACCAGGTTAGTTGCAGATTGTCACTCACAGCACACAAAGCCAAGACTGCTGGTAGCGCACCCCGGTGGCAGTGGCTGTCACGCCCTGGAGGGTCTCGGTCAGCAAGTGCACTGAGAGAAATGCGAAAGGAGAGTAAACCAGCAGGAGCACACAAGGATACAAAAAGAATTATCCTTTTAAAAAGGCTGTCCCTTTAATTGAATCAATTTAACCCATGAGTAATCCTTAATTGAAATCTGCTTAATTCTTTTCAAAGTCTTTATGAGCTTCCTAATGAGCCCCAGTCAGATGTTTAGGGCAGGTCTGGTCTGCGGGTTGTACAGAACAGGCTGCTTGGTGCTCACCGCTGGCCTCCTGGCCCCCAGCGTCAGTGAACAGAGCGCTGGTGACCTCCTGCGGGTGGCAGCTGCCCTGCCCATCCCGGGCCACGCGCTCCAGCATGCGTCCCAGCACCTCATCCAGAGAGGCGGCCTTTTCATCTAGCAGGATGCTGGCCTGTGCCAGGAAGCTGTCCAAATCCCTGTGGGCCCGCACCTCCTCCTGAAAATTCATCAGCTTCACGTACTGTAGAGAGACACACGAGGATGCAGAGATGGAATAATCTAGTGCTGGGTAATGACAAAAAGTGATTGAACTTATTTCCCATGTTGTTGATCATTTAGATGTTTTGGAATACTGCAGCATCAACTGCAGTCACATTTTCTAAACACCAGTATAGGGTGGCTTTGTTGCATCATTCAAATTCCACATAAAAACAGTAGAGAGGGCATGAAAGTGATACATTGTGGATAAGTTGACAGGTATCAGTTCAGTCAATGAGTGTAAGTGGCTACAATTATGGAGGAACTGAAACATTTGACCACATATATGATATGACATATTTACTTACTGGTAGGAACCAATGTTCCTCTCGCTGGATGAGGGTGAATGTGTTTACTCTGAAAATAACCTGATTTCCAAGAGTGGATTCATGTAAAACCTTTGCAAACACTTTTATTGCAAAGTACAGATTATATCTAGGAGGAGAATATTACCACCATGGGGTCTTCAAGATCTAATAATATTCTGTTGCAAAATTATTACAATTCTATTCACTAGTAGTCATAAAAGGATTCAAAGTCAATAATCTGATAAAACAATGCTGAACCTGTAGGGTCTACCGGACTCTAAATATGAGCTAATAGGAATTATGGCTTGATTGGGGCTGTATCCAATTTAACAATTGTATGAATCACTGATAACTAACAAGTAAATCCAATCAAATTAAATCACATTTAATTGTACAGGGATGATAAACGATAAGAGAGAAATGTAAGTCAGATAGTAAAAAACAGAAACAAACAAACAATGAACAAAAACAAATAGATATACAGACAGATGGGTGGATGGATGAATGGATGGATGGTAGATTGATGGATAGGTAGTTAGATACACAAATGGATGGATTGATGGATGGATGGATGGATATGTGGATAGATAGTCATATACACAGATGGATGGATGGATGGATGGATGGATAGATTGTACAAATGGTGGTGCCATTTGAAAGGATGCTGCTGAGAAAAGCTTACTTTTCTTGATGTGTTTAGGAGCCCAAACCTTGAGGAATCAGAATCTGATAGAGAGGGATTAAAAAAAGGAAAATGGTTTATATAATGCATCCACATCCCTCACAGACCTGTAAGCTGTTTCCCCTCATTAACCACAAAGCCCGAGCCTACTCTATTGTCTCTCTGGTTATAAATAGGTGAAGGCTATGTGAATACAAGGGATGCATTATTAAAAGCTCCTGGAGTCCCTCAACTCTGACCTTCTTGTTTGTTGGTGTTTACCATTGAGTGCAACCTGGCACGGCCTCTTCGACCTTTACTGTAAACATACCGGCCCAAATACGAGAACAATCAGAATTGTTCTCCAGGCTCAGTCACAAATGGAGAGAATTTCTGGCAGTTCTTAACAGAGTTTGAGTGTGTTTGTGTGTGTGTGTGTGTGTGTGTGTGTTTGTGTGTGTGTGTGTGTGTGTGTGTGTGTGTGTGTGGAAGACAGATGATGAGTGGGTGGTATACTATTGGGGTTCCCTCCATCCCAACTTGGCTTCAGGCAACAATCAGGTACAGTTTCTTCAACAATAGTTTGGCGTAGAATATGTTCTCTCTCTCTCTCTCTCTCTCTCTCTCTCTCTCT
>JBBKCR010059916.1:0-10490 GCA_037577295.1 Ladigesia roloffi | reverse complement strand
AATAAATAAATAAATAAATAAATAAATAAATAAATAAATAAATAAATAAATAAATAAATAAATAAATAAATAAATAACCAGATTAAACTATTCATTTTTGTTCCTCAACGTTCTCACACTACAACACCGATGTACTGCCCAATAAACAATTGCGAGATTCAGTTTCAAAGCAGTAAAGAACTGCACTGGCCAGATACGTGGGGTAAAAGTGCCTACCACCTTCAACATAAAAGAAGGGGATTTAAGTATTTTAACTGTAAAAGGAGAGTACAATTGTCTTCATTCCCACCACAATCAACAACTCCTCCCTCTGGTACTCATCCACATAGGAATCTGTGCAATAGCGTGCTATTTTCTTACTGGGTAAAATAAATGTCATTTTGTGAAGGACTGCGTTCATTAATTTTGGTGTAATGTGCAACAGTCCACCATGTGCAGTGTTCTTATTAAGAAGAATATTACGTACAATAGCTCATGTGCAGCTGCCTTAATACCATTAATCATTTTGTTGCATGCAATACTCCGAGCGCAATACCACTACTTATGTCAATGTTATATTTTGTCAATTAATATTACTACAGGATTCTCCAATATGTGCAATAATCTACTCCATAATATAATTTGCGTCAGTAGGATTCGCTCAACTCTGTTACTTATCTTTAGTACATATCCAGCATTTTTCTATATAGCACAGTGTATTTTCATATTGGGTTTCTTTTATTCACAGATTTTTTTTATTTATATTTTATTTATATCTATCTTGTCTCTGTGTGGTTCCCAGTCCAAATTCCTGTGGAATCAATATTGTTTTCTGATTCTATAACCATCCCTGCATATCCATGTTTGGTGATGGTTGATTTTTTTTTATTTTGGACGTGGTGTTCCTTTAATGGTCAGTGGAGTTAAATACTGGAAAAAGAAAAAGGAGAACCATACCGACTCAAGGATGGTCTTCTCAAAAACGTCCAGACGCCTTGTCTCCAGAGCTATCCCAATCGCCTGCTTGTACTTGTGGTCATCCAGGCATCGCTGGAACATCTTATTAACGATGCCCTCCAGACGTGGATCGACGCTCTTTTTCTCTTCATCCTCTGGAAGCTCTGCATTCTCCACACGCAGCTTTGTGTAGTGATCGATGCACTTGGCTGTTATGGAACAAAAGGCCAGTCTGATAATGGGGTTTGGAACAGTGTGACTCAAAGAGAGGCCTGCAAGAAACTGCCTCTACATCACTACTAGTTTATATAATGCACACTCATTAACTAGTGCTCCACTGCTTATTTTCTGATGATAGAAAACAGTTCAAATTAATTAATGGACAACTAACAGAAGCTTTAGGGGCAGATTAATTGTTACCAGACCAGAAAATCACTGGCACACGTCTTTCTTTTCATACCGAGCCGAGCGATTTATAAGCAAATATTGACACAATACCAAAGTTAGTTGGTTCCTAAGCATTGTTTCTTCTTTCTCTGCCTGCAGCTCTGATTGAAAAGTTGTGTAAATGCACAATTAGAGGGCGCATTACACACGTGAGTGGTAGAACAGTACCAACATCTCAAATTGCCTCAGACAAAAGACAGGTGGAATAAAAAAAATAATGTGTTGTGCCAGCAAGAAATTCAAGGTTCACAGCTTTATATATGGACCAAAATATTTGAGAGTACTTATTGCAAATAACCCACCAACTGATTCTTTTTGCATATCTTTTTGTGATTATATTTTTTATTTTCATTCGGTCAATCTGTCAGACTTTCTTTTCTGACTTCAGCCCATCACAGGGGTTCCCAAACTTTGTGTCGGCGCCCCCAAGTACAGAGCAATAAAACCGAACACATGAAAGAAACCAGGTTCTTACCAATTATCGTCTCCACATATTCCGAATCGTCAGTGACATTGAAGAGATCCCCAGCACCCAGAGCATAGTTCAGGGACTCCTCAAAGGCGCCAAGATGATAAAACACTTTTGAGGCCACGAGGGCGGCGAACTCACGGCTACGGAATGTCTCATCTTCATACAGGACTTCACTAAGGAATAAAAAAAAAGTATGATTTGATGAAATCTAAAGACATTTTTACTAAAGAACTGGGCACTTAAATAAGTCATGGGGTCCAGAGGGCTGTTTTGAATTGGAAAAATTCTGGGGTTTGATTAAAATTGCCAGTGCTGGAAATCAACTGATAAGCAAATAAGACATAGTAAAGTTAAGCCCCTTCCTTTCTCTCCCTCACCTCACCTCACCTACTCACTCACCCACTCACCGACAGACAGACAGACAGAAACAGTGCAAAGTGTTTGAACACAAGCTGTAATCAAACTGATGGAAAAACTGGCATGTATAACCCTGCGTTCACACCGCCAGCGGCGAGAGCGTCAAAATTTGCCCTGGCTGCCCTGCCAACGACGCTACAGAGATTATTTAAGACGCTCTGGCGCTCTAACGTAGATTAATGCTTGTCTTGTATTTAAAGGGGCAACAAATCAAACAAGCTTGTTAATCTTGTGCGGACTGACCACAAAAAGGGTATAATTAGTTATAATTAACCTTGTGAAATATATTGAATGTGAAAGTAAGAAACTGATCGATGGAAAGAACTTTTTGTAGTTCCGTGTTTTAATTTTTTTTCAATTTAAAGCCATTTGTGTGGTGTGAAATTTGTATGTTCATGATTTAGTGCTAGTCTAATTTTAATATTATAGGAGACACCTACTTTTCGTTTGATCCAATGTTTTGATAAGGCAGAATATTCTGCAGCAGTAACAGCTTTGCATGCTCTGGGGCTAAAGTCAGCTAGAAATTCCCGCGTATTTTCAGAAAACACGTAAGGTTAATGCACAGTAGAAACTCACAAGGAACCCAAACAATCTCGGACATCTTGGTCCATGCGTCGTTTTTTTTTTTATTTATATCCCTGTACGCAAACAGGGACACGTTGCAAATGAGTGGGAACCCTGCCACAGCAAGTATTAATTTCTCCTCCATTCTGCGTGGGATCCTCTTCTTTAATGGCGGTTGGCCACGGGAACTAATTTGATCAGAACCAAAGTTTACAGGACTGCGATACTGGAATCTGCTCAAGCGGTGGACTTCAACATTTCGATTGGTTGCCGCCGAACCGCGTCATAGCTCATTACCTTAAAGTTAACCTGATTTCAACTCTCCCTTTATGCTCTCGCCGCGCAAGACGCGCCGCGCAGCTGCTTGCCGCTGCTCGCCGCCCGGCTCACATTGAAAATGAATGACTTCTGGCTATTATGACGCTCTCATAATACATGCGCATTTATGATTCTCAGGCACATTTTGATTTTACCCACCTCCCCTTAAGAAAGTTCCATACTGACCAAAACTTGCCCAACCTGTGGGTTATGGGTAGACCCATGCATTGCTCTTTTATAAACTCTGAGACTTTTATTTTTTACACTGTTTTTAAAGCAGTACATGGCCAGACCCCTTTGTTCATAGAAATTCCCCATCTTATTTTTTACTCATTTGATTAAGTCTGTATTGCACAGCATTTCAGTGAACATGAATTATGCTCTATAGATAAAATATAGTCATTTCATTTCTCAAACAAAGGTAGCACTCACATTTTATCCACAGATTCAGAAATCTCAGCCCAGAAATCATTGACGATGGAGTTGAGCTTGTGAAGTGCGAACTCCTACAAACAAAGAACAAAAAAGTTAGGAACATTTTCAGAGTGGAAGAATTGAGCAGGATATCATCAGAATGAACAAACAATTACACTTGGTTGATTTGATGGATGGGGTCAACTAAGACATGGTTCAGTATCTGGGATGCTGTTTTTGGTCTAATTTATGCTCAGTGTCTTCACTGTTTGATTAATGGTGTCTTCTTATTTGATCTACCTGTGTTTTTTTATTCATTCTTGTTTCTAGAGTTGTGTGTGGGTTTTAGAGAGTAGCATAGATGGATAACTGGCAAGACAGGTGTTTCTAGGAGATAACCAGTTTTTCTGCTAGTTTGAGTGAAGTAATGTGTAATTTTATAAATTACTACTTTCAGTTTGAAATTTTCGACATGAACACAGCATCAGACTGGCCTTAAGCTGATTTTCCAGTTACTAGAGAACAAACAACACCTTAAATGAACCACTGATGTTGATGAATCAAGGGGGCCCAAAATCTGCTCCCGGAGGGTCGGTGTCAAACACACTCACTTAAACCTGGCCCTGGAAACCCAGTGTGTTTTTAGAAAGAAAATCTGCTGGACACCAGACCTCGAGGGCCAGATTTAGGGCCTCCTGAGCCAAGTCCTGCCACGATTTGGCTGAAAAAACTTCCCCATCTTGGATATGAAGATACTGAGGCTGCAGTAATACCTATGCGTGAACAAAACTGATGTCTTTACCTTCAATTGAGGTTCATCCTCATCCAGGAGAGATATGATACCAGCTGCAAAAACAACATGTCATGAGCTTTATACAAGATCAGAAAACTGGACTGATCCCACAGGAATTTACTTATGCACAGACACACAAAAGAACCAACTATAAATTACAAAATGAAGCCCTCCAGAGAGTACTCTGAAAATACACTGTACTATAAACACCAACATATGCACAAAATGCTGTGGTCAGTGAGAGAGGTGAATAAAAATACTGCTGATTAATGAATAAAACACATTTTGCAAGAACAATGACGTGTATGTGTACAAATAATTGTAGTAACAGAACAGTATGTCTACATAACGTTAACATCCTAAGTTATCCTCTCCTTCAGCTTTATAATCCAACAACTATTCTTTTGAATAGCATCAGTATATATTTAATGTTGTTAACAGGCAAACATACATCTACCTAAAATACATAATCCAGATCTGCATGCCAATAACATTTTTATAAGCTAAACATCAGAAGTATGTTTTGCTGCAACTACTAATGGTACATGACTCGGCTGCCTGGCCTAACATGGCATTATTACAATAGGAAGGCCACATTTTAAAAAGTGACATTATCTACCCTTCTGTATTGTTTAAAAAGTAACTTACCTCAATCCTTTTTAAGGGGTTTATTTCGAAATAAATTCGTGACTAATTGTGCCCAGGCTTACAAAGTTGGGCTTGTTGATTTGGCAAATAAAGACTATACTTAATTTACACTGCTCATCTTATTTTTTAACTTAATTAGGCCTCGGTGTTGTCTTCGTCGCCCTCAATGTTTACCAACTGTTTATTTAACATGCCTGGATATGTTAGCGTGCTAAGTTAGCATAGCATGCGACGCTAGACTAATCTTTGTTTCCACCTTAAACAGTGCAGAGGCTGTTACAATATTTAAGGTGGAAAGGAAAGGTAAGCCACGATAATGTGTTCCTTGTGTCTGAGACAGCTAAAATATTATTAGCTTCTTCTCAAAGCTACTGTTAGCATGTCACTCTAGCGAGTTAAACTTTAAATTAATTCCATTTTAAATAATAAATAAATTAATAAACGTTAAGAGGTCGGTGTGTCGTATGACGATGCTATATTAATTACAAGCATAAGCTGACTTTGTTGTAGCATGTTGTTAAACTTTGAGAACAAGATAATTCTCAGTGTAGCTTGTTTTAGCCTAGTATGCTAAGCTAGACTGCTCCGTGTGACTCAGCTAAATCAAGCGGTTCTCAGAAATCTCACCGGCTGAGGTGATCATCCTGCGGCCCAAGTGTTACACCACCTCCAAGAGAAGCAGGTCCCGGTAAGAGAACAATTGGTTAAAATCTAAAAAAGTCACAGAAATAACAGAGAGTTGCTAAAGCTCTAAATCCGGCATCCACTTGTCCTCCTCCGGTGGCTATACTGTCTGGCCAGTTATCAGTTGAGAACAAATCGGCTCTTTTGAGTCGGATCTTTTCAGTGAAAGATGGATGCCGGCTCGCGGGTACATTCATCCACCCATAGAGGGAGTCCAAACCTATATTAACCCTCTGGCATGAAATTTTTTTTTAAATGCACCCAAAGTTTGGGTGCTTTGGGGTGATAAATAATATACCATTCATAAAATATGTCCCACTTTTTTTAAGTGGACCTTTTGTATTTTCATACTTATTTTGTATTTCATTATGAAATTTAAACACTGCATTTTGGTAACTTTTTTTACAACAATTTGTGCTAGATATCTTAATCTGTCTGCTCGTATCATAATGTGCACACTTTTGATGCATAATAATATTTACTATTGTTGCCAAAGGGTTCGTGCTGCCCTACATCACAAGCGTTGAGTGGGGGGTGGGCTTTCTTTTCTTAGAGGATTGCTGCGACATTCCATGGCCCACCTACCGCTCAGGAGTGTGCACAATGGGGGAAAAAATAAAAATAAATACATTTTCAGTGTGAGAAATCGGAGGTGTAGCGTGAGAGCGTCAGATTTATGTGTCTCATGCTAATTGCGTGAGAGTTGGCAGCCCTGTACATATGAACAAATGTTTTACTGCCAGTTTGCAGAGTGCCTTAAGACTCAAGGAGCCTTGATATATGAGTTCCAACTACCCGTATACTGATCATCGCCTGATCATCTGCTCCTTTTGATTCACTGGTCAGGACTTCAGTTAGATGGTTTTTGTTAAGATTGTAATGTTGATGATTATAATCAGATTATAATATACACATCATAATAAATTACTAAATAATCTGTTTTATTTCAGTCTTCTAAATATCACATTTTATATTTAACAATCACTAAATTATAAAAGAACAAGAATTAAAAACACCTATAAAAAAAACTAAAACCAGTTTTGCAGTATCAACCAATGTTTTGATCCATTCACACCTACTACAGTGACACATAATACATATTTACTGTTAACATCACTGTTTAACTGGCTCAGATGTGGCTTGTGCAAATGTAACCTCACATTGTACACTGAACTCAGAAACTGCCCTAACGTGCCGAAAAATGTAAAATATTCACGTTAAGAGAATGCATAAACAAAAGGTGATCAAGGGTGCCAAAGTATTTGCATGTACATAAAATACAAAACACTCTCACAGTTCATTAGAAAAATACTGAAAAGCAAAAATAAAAGCATCACGGTCAGTTTGACCATGATGCCATTAACTCTGCTCAGAAAATACACATACAATTCTCAATTCTCTTTCCTACACAATTCTCTGGTTTTGTGACCAAGAACAATGGATAAGGCCGAAGAACAAATGATCCAAACCAGTATCACTGGGAGAGTTTGGCAGACCAGACCTCCAGGACCAGATTTGGGCCCCCACATCTGAGAGAGATCATTTATTTACACACAGATTAAATATTCAATTCTATATTAATAGATTCAATATTTTAAAGGGCTCGTGTCCTGTATTGGTTCATGTGTTTTTCATACATTATCTCTCCTGAGCACTACACCTTCAATTTTTTCACCCCTTAGAAACCACTGTTTTTTTAAGGCTCTTTAAATATGCAAATAAGCTCTGTTCGGATCGGATGCCCCGTTTTGTTCTTCATTGTACAAGCATTTGAGGCTGAAACACTTCTAGCCTCAGGTGTGAAAGGGTGGGGATGCGAACAGCATATTCAGACAAATGCAAATAGTTTGATTCGTGACATCACAAAAACCTGGTCTATAAAGAGAACGATATGATTTAAAATGCTAATTTAAATTTAAAAAAAGGAAATTAGTGTATTTCTACAAAACATGCCCCTTCATGAAAGTCTATTTGATCTCACACAGACAAACATACTAAAGATAAGCCATGTTAGACAAATCACAATGGCATAGTCAGTCATTCAGAAATTATACTTTAAAAATCTGCACATTGTGAGGTTTAATCAGACACAGTGATAGTCGGTTATTTATAGTCCCATTTTTTTACATTTTCGTTTAAGGCCACAAGGTCAGAAGTCTGTCAGGAATATGGGACACCCTGAAACTTAAGGGACTAAAAATATCCCTGATGACACACTTGCATGCATATTGTGCGAGACATGAACAATACAAGGAATGTTGAAAAATGTGCAAGTGTCCGAGCAGCCTAAAGAAACTTCACATTCTGATGGTCCAGTTGTCCGGAAATCGATACAGCAGGTCAGAACTGGGTGTGAACTTCACATGTCTGGTTTTCATCCAGCTACCCTCATAAGCGTGGTTCGTCCCTTGTCTTCAGTGGGATCCCCTCCTCCAGAAATCCTGCGGGGTTTCACACCACTCAATTAACCTTCAGTAAATATAAATCGGTGTAAACAGTCTAAAACCAGTGTCTGTTCTCCTACACTCTCGTCAGTTGCTGTGTTTTTAAATCACAGTACTGTTTTTTTATCACTACATATTTTTAAAATTACAGTAACTTTGGTTCTACGTGACACAGGAACAACAAAAAAGCTCAGCATGATGTCTGACACCTCAAGCACCAACACACACTGGGTGAACTTCAATATAAGGCCGACCATTTACCACTTGTTGCTCTTTAAGAATGGTTCCATACTGCTCATGTTTTTAGGGTTAAGATAAAGCAGAAGAATCAGCTTTCAGTGTAAATGCAGATAAACAAAATTCTCTCCAGCTCACCTTTCTGTACCTGAGTATCTGAGGCTGTATTGGGACGTCCCCTCTGACCTCTCCTGAACCACTGCAGCAGGGGCCCAAAATGACGCCCCCTCCTGTCTGGGGGGACATTTTCTGTGGCTAAAATGACAAACAGAACAATCAACAAAGACCAAATTGTTTGCTTTATGAAAGCAGTCTTCTGTTGAGAAATGTATTTCCCCCTATGACATGGAAACGATCCAAATCTCATGACCCAGAACTGAGACACTAACTCAGTCTAACACACACACCAAATAAACACACTGCTATTCTATTACAGGCAAATATTAGACATTTAAATAATATGTAAACGACTGGTTTTCAGTATCTCATAGTCTGTAAAAACACATTATTCAGTCACAAAGGCTTAACGTGTTGGTTCTAAAGAGACACATCAGGTCTGTCTGTAGTGACTGGCATTCTCTTGGAGTTGATCATGAAAGTTCAACATCTCAAAAGCTCCTTCTGGTTTGCGTTCTCTGGACCAGATATTATTCTTCAACAGGATCACAATCCCAAACTTCTTCAAAAATGTTCAAAATTCTCTTCAGTCCAGTGAAGAGCAGAAGGTTTAGAGAGTGATGTCTCACCCTCCCCAGTCTCCAGATCTTTCACTAATTGAGCTGCAGGCACTAGCTGGAGTCCCACAAAGTTCCAAAAGATCCCGTGGTGTACAACACACTGACACACACACCAAGTTAAACAAGCATTTCCGGTTTTGTCAATTCCTTATTTATTATCTCAAGATCAATTATTTTAGATGCAAACAGAGGTTTAGAGCAGGGTTGGTGTGGAGAAACTCACAGTGGAGGTGAATGGAACCAGACATCTACCTCTAAAATGTCTCTCACAGAAAGTTATTCAGTGAAATTATTCTCGATGCGCCACTCGATGACTGAGACATTGTTCCACCAGAGTTCTGAGAATATTTTGGTCATAAAACTGAATCCATTCATGGTGGAAGGATACATGCAGGGCATCATGAGTTAAAATGGAAAAATGATTTAGTTCAGATTCTATGTTTTACATCAACATCCATATAAATACCCAGACATGTGGAGCTTCAATGGGGGGCAATAAATAATAAAATGAGTGGATTTTGTTGGAGACATCTGTGTTGGAACCATACAGTCCAGACAACTTTTTCCTTACATTTCACATCCTCATACTTTCCCCTCGATGCACTGTGAAGAAACTCATGCGTGCTTTCCTTCCATATAGATTACACGACAGCAGTAGTGTCCTCTTTGGTCTCTCCACCAAAATAATGAAGAAACTTAGTTTGTGCACAATTGGGCTGCCCACCTCCTCAACAGGTCTCAGACTAAAAACCATAGCACCTATAAATCTCTCAAACTTGGCGCCCTCGTATCTTTGCGATCTTATACATAGTCACTGCTTCACACGCTCCCTTCACGCCGATGATTCAGATATCCTTTCCCTTCCTATAGAAACCAAACTCCACTTACAGTTGTTTCCTCCTGCTTCTGGAACACCATTCATTACAACCTCCTCATCTCCGTACTCAATTAAACTACTTTCTTAAGATCCACCTTTATATTTCTACTGTTTAGAAATGTTTTTAGAAACAGGGTATATAAAATGAATATAATTATAATCATTGTTCTCAACCATTGAATTACAGGGATACAATATACTTATAATGTGCTTAACCCCGTTTTAATTTAACCCTGAAAATACACCAAACCCCTTCATTTGAATTAAATGCACGTAAATGTGTGAACTCCACCTTAAAATCTTTTGCCTTAAAATTTGATTTAAGGCTTGAGCGTGAAGATTCAAGATGTTTATTGGCATGTGTACAGTGGGGCAAAAAAGTATTTAGTCAGCCACCGATTGTGCAAGTTCTCCCACTTAACATGATGGCAGAGGTCAGTAATTTTCATCATAGGTACACTTCAACTGTGAGAGACAGAATGTAAAAAAAAATCCATGA
>JBBKCR010059905.1:0-10490 GCA_037577295.1 Ladigesia roloffi | reverse complement strand
GTGTGTGTGTGTGTGTGTGTGTGTATGTATATATATATATATATATATATATATATATATACACACACACACACACACACATATATACATACATACGTATATACATATATATAAATAATGCAACACTGAAGGCCGTTTGATTTGCTCCTGAAACTGCTCCACTCATGCTACAGTAGAATAAATCAGGTAAGTGTTGAGCTTTGCTCATAGTCTTTTTTTCCTCTAGTATGATTTCCTCTAGTATGAGCCAGTACAGAAATGCTACCATTCCTTGGGAAACATTTTTAATCTTTGTAATTTAGTAATGCTACAGCTAGCAACTGCAAATCTGATAACATGGTCTCATGCTAGGCATTTCTGGACAAGTCGATCGACCAAAAGTTGCATTTTAGCTTTTGAAACCGATCCCATTATATCTGGCACAGAGAAGTTTTGCGAAGTAATAGAAGCCTCAATGCCAGTACCAGGAGCAAGACATAACACTAACAGCGTGTTCCACTAAAGCCACCGGACTATTCATCTTTTATTAACAAACGTAAAAGCTACATTGCAAAAAAGTTGGAACAAAGTCCAAAATACCTCTTCTCATCGTATCTTACATGGAGGACGTTGTGAACTGGGTGTTTTTCCAAGTTAATTTTGGCAACTTCTAGCAGGTCACAGAGCAAAATAATGATAAAAATGTAAATATATCTTACAGAATGCAGCTTTTCTTATCTCTTTTTTGACATTTACCCACCAGTTGCACCCTCATTCAATTTGAAGGCTATAGGGTACACTACACACTGTACATCAGTCTATGTTGCAAGTAGCCTACCTCAGCATATTTTTACAGCTCATGATCTAGATCTTGGTAGTTGTTGTGCAACTGCTTCACTTTCAGTATTCACAAGTTGACCGTGTTCTTTTCCGTATGTACAGGCTCTAATCCAGAACAGTGATGCCAAATACTGCTCGGACATTCAGGCTAACCATAATGGTACAAACAAGAGAAACTACGTGGCACGTCTGAAACTAGGTGTCTACCTTCTCCTAATCACTCATTTTATCAGCCAGAATCTACATCGAAATCTACATCAGAAATGACAGATCAGCCCAGCAACAAAAGCTAATAAGGGGACAATTTCCAGTTATTACGTTTCACCTTCATCTATTTGATCTATACCTTACACACACACAGGAAAAGTCTTAGTTTGAGTATGTAAGCTTCTGTTAGGGCCAGAGTCGGATTTTAAGCATTACCAGTGTTTATATACCTCATCCTTTGTTGTCTGTAACTGATCAGTGTGAGCGCTCATCCCAACCCAACCACCCACCCCCACCCCATACGCCATCTTTCTTCACTCTACCGGGCTCCAGTGAAGGCCCCCTGTGCTGCCGAGGCTGTGGCACTTGCAGCTGCCTGGCGCACTGCCTGGTTGGAAAACACTTCAGTGGCAAACTCAGCCTGAGCCTTCTGGAAGCTGGCTTCAGTCTGCCTGTACATCGAGTGGACCTGGAGAAGTGGAATAATAATATTTACAATGTCGATGAACGTTAATAATTATTATCATCAAGATATGCTATTGATCCACCAAAATTAACCAGAAACCAACATTCAGGACACAGCCAAAATCAAAATCAGGGATCCCACCCGAAGTCAGACTTAAAATTCCCTGACTTTTCCATTACTTTTCCTGACCAAAAAACAGAATTTCCATGACCAGCACCCAAAGGTTATAACCAATATAACATTTGGGTGCTGAGCATTTAAAGGGGTTATAAGATTCAAAACTGCATTTAGGTCATTGTTGCTGAATATAGGCAGCTTGTTGAATGTGTTGAATGGACCAAACCATTCAACACATTTATATGGATGACTGGAGAAGCACAGTGATGGGAATTGAGATGAGGTGGATCTTTTCAACTTCGCAACATGATTTTAGCATGTTGACCTTTATTGGAAAGAAGTATGACCGATTTACATTCTTTGCATTCTGCTCTTCTGTCATTGTCACTTTGGGTGAGCCAGTAGGCCTGTCACGATAAACAATAAATCAATTAATTGCACGATAATTAAAATGAGAGAATTCTCCGGCCGTGATAATTTTGATTTGTTTGCTTTCCAACAGACTCCACAGTGATACATTGGTCTCTTCCGCTCTGCCCCCTCTCGTTTCCTTAGGGTAATGAGGCAGGAACTCTCTTGTGGGTTAGCCTAATAGCTAGCTAGCCGCCTAGTAAGGAAATGTTAACTACGTACGAATTTAAGCTGTGAATACCGCTTATGCCATTGCGTATGGCCGTCTCACTTACAGGAAAGTTTTTTTCCAGAGATCGGCACTTATACAAACTGTGTGTCTTATACAAACAACGATGCACAGCTTTTTTTATAACTGACCTGAGCTTTAGTGTTTTGATGTCTGTTTGAGTCTGTTGTCCGTTTGGATATGCATTTGTTTCTTTCTGGCTGCCTTAACTGTGATGTCTCTCTGACACACATTTAATAATAAAGTGATGCTCACATCTAGCGGGTTGGGATTTCACCAACAGGAAGTCATTCCTGTAGGATCTAAAATGCTTGTTTTTTCAAACAAATGTTCAAAACAACAGCTGAAATAATTAGCAAAATATGTTTCATTAAATCAGTTAAAAAAAGAAAAGATAAAACTTCGGTCAAAACTGCGGTGGACGATATTTGATATTTCACAGTTGATCAGTCGTGTGTAGTTTTTGGCTTGACAGGTCAATTTCTTCACAGTAGACAGATGCTGGCTGTCAATGGTGCACACAGTTAATGGAAACTTAAAGAGAAGGTATAATCTTTTGGAAAGTTTTTATGAATTTCACTCAGGAGGACATTTTGTCGAATTTTGAATAAAATCTGATTTCATCCAAGTGTTTTGGATGCTTCTCAAAGAACTACTGAAATTATTTAACCATGCTTAGAGAAAAAATGTAGAGAATTCTGTAAGAAAACAGACTTTACCTTCTTGAGCAAGACCACTCCCATGGCAGCCTGGGCGGTGAAGAGCACAGCATTAAGTAGCATGATCACACCTACAGGAACACTGGTCTTTAGTGCTTCAAGACCAACTATCCATCCGCTGTGGCCAAATTAAAGTGAGAGGGAGGAAGGGAGCGGCAGCTTTAGTAGCAAGTTGGGCAGTATTAATGACAACTGAAATTAAACAGAGCAGTAAAAAAAACAACTAAGATTCTCAGAAACATTTTTTACTGGCCCTGAGGGCCCACCAGGTCATCTCACCTGAAGCCCCAGCCAGGGATTCCGATGGTCATAATGACATAGAAGACAACTTGGGCAAAGAAGACGAAGAAAAATGCAAAGAAGTTGAAAGAGCTATCACTCCTGTTGAGACACAGAGGACAATTCATTCATAAACTGGCAAACTGCTTGATTTCCATTTTCTTTGGAAAATTCTTTGCTTAGTCACTATAGTGTCTCAGTTCTTCAGATGTAACACACAAAATTAGATTATTATTCACTTAGCCTAGTCGTTGTTGATGTAGCTGCCATGAAATTCTGAGTACAAATTTTGCTTCTCTAAAACTGGAGCTTCAGGCTAATCACTGCTTTCAAACACAGAAAGTCAATAGTCAAATGCTCTCCATAAATATATCCACAAAAAGAATCTCCATCTCAAACCACATATATCTCTTAAATAAGGATACACACACTTGTGAATTTAGGACTCAATAAGACTTACTTTGAGCTGTATGAACAATTGTGTAGCCAATTCCGCTGGCAGCCTTTTAAGAAAACAAAGTGCTGATTTAGCAATTTCTTTTAATGGCTGACACAAAAATGGAGGAATCTGATCCAAGACGAGTCCTCCTGATGACTCCCTGATTGATACCAGCCTTTGTGGTGACTAGGATGGCTGAACATAGACAAACTTTGGTTTGTTTTTTTGAGTCCTATATTTTGGGAATGTAATTATGCAAAATATTTGAGAGACTATTGTCTTCTTGCGTTTGCTCGCAACATTAGCACCATTGCTAAAGCAAAAACCAGTACAAAACACACAGAACATTGGGTGATGTGGGTTAAGTGGGAAATTGTGCTGAACCATTCCTTTTATCTTCCTGTGCCCCTAAGCACAGGTGTTTTTAAAAATGAATTTGAAGGGCACATACATACCTGAAGGCTTTGTACACAGGCCTGTACCAACAGACAAAAGAGCAGGGGGTAAAAAGCAAAATCCAGAGAATGGCCAGGCCCAGGCCCACTCCATTATTGGGATCCACACAGAAATAAGCCAGGCAGGATATGAAGTTAAAGAATAGAGTGCCGGCAGTAACTTTAAGGAGAGGGAGAAGGATAAAAAAAGTGATTAGGAACTAAGAAGGAAAGGAGAAAAATAGGAGTAATACATGATACAAATCTACAGAAAATGACTTTAGAGGGCCTCTACCACAAAAAAGTAATTTACCTTGATTTAATTATTCTTCAGTGTAATGCGTTACCACTGTTAAAGTTTAAAATTAGACTAACCATCCTGATCTCCATAGACTCTAAATATGAAAACTAAGATAAAAATATCTTGTTCCGAATTCACGGTTGCTGCGGTGTCATGGGCATCACCATATTTACTATGCTGTTACTATGTGGATACACTGTCCACTGATTCAGTTTACAGTTGGTTTGACCCAGGTATAGAAAATTCTCAAGAAAATACTTTTCCACCCACACATGATACTGCATTATACCTTTTTACAGATTGTGCCACCATGTCCTATAGTAACCTGCCACTACTATTTAGCCACCGATACCAAGTACCGATTTTTGTCTAGGTGATCGGCCGATACAGATGCTGATTCTGATCGTTCAAGTTTATATAAGTGATATGTGAGCTCTTTGATCACCATTCACTTTTTCAGATAAAGTAATATGCGTGTGTGTGAGTTCTCTTCTGTTGTGTGTGAAAGTTCTCTCCTGTTGTGTGTGTGTTTGAGAGTTCTCGTGTTGTGTGCGCACGATTTCTCTCCTGTTGTGTGTGTGTGTGTGTGCGCGCAAGAGTTCTCTCGTGTTGAGTGTGTGCGCGCGAGAGAGTTCTCTCGTCTTGTGTGTGTGTGTGCTTGTGTGTGTGAGTTCTCTTGTCTTGTGAGTGTGTGTGTGCGCGTGTTCGAGTTCTCTCGTGTTGTGTGTGTGAGTTTATCCATACTGCGGTCTTTTATAATTAGTCGATAAAGTACAGGGTTCGGTACACGTCCCTAGTCCTAATGCATTGCCATCATCAATAGCGATCGGTTCCAAAGATCGGCCGAGTATAACAAGTACCGATCGAGCCATAAATTGTGATTATAGGCCAATACCGAACTTCAGCCGATCGATCAGAGCATCACTTGTAATTTGCTGCAGAAAATTTGAATAGTGTCCATAAAAATCAATCAATAAAATGACTCTAGAGCAGGGATACGAGGGAGCCCCAAGGACACCATCAGTACCCCATGGTGAGCAGCATTTAACTTTTTTTTTTTTTTAAGAATTTAAAACCTGTTTATTATACATGAAGTTTAGATATGTTTAGGTAAACTCTGTACTAATGTGTCAAACTGGTAGCCTTTCATATGGGTCAATACCCGTGAAGTAGCTCTCAGTTTCAAAAGGTTGGTAATCCGTGATCCAGAGGAACTGCACTTCGGTGTAAGCCCCCATGCCCAATGCCAAGAGTTGGTTAAATGGTTATAAACCCCCCACTCCCCCACTTCTGGGCTGGTTCCAACAGCATGAACTGAATACAATTAAAGCTTCAAAACAATGTTCCAACCAAGTATAAAGATTTTAAATGAGTCATAACTGCAAGCTCTTAATTTTAATAGCTTTGACTTCCCAAGAACGTTAAGTGAGCATTTGTCTACATAGCCTTTGTCAACTGCAGAGTGGTTAAAAATGACAAATATCTGCAAGTATCATTATGAAACACAGCTGGACAGATAAAAACCCATGAAAAAGAAACTTACACATCCAGAAGTAATACAGGATGGTGACAATGCGTTGGAATCCCTGACTGATCTCTACATTAATGTCCTGATAGAAGCAGGGTCCCACCGGGCAGAAAGAGGGCAAAGGAGGCCAATTATTTTGACGAGCTGAATGGAAGAAAATGATCATCATTCTGTTAGTGTAATGTACATAAACTACCTTGTGTCAGTGGTTGAATATCAGTGTTTTTTTTAACAAGTTCTCTCTACACTTTTACTCTCATTCATACTCTCTCTCTCTCTCCATAAGCAATTTTCTCTTCTTTCCACGATATACATCAGTTTCTCATGCATTAGCTTCACCTCCTTTGTACATACACTTATACACTGCGTGTGACTGTGTGTGTGTGTGTGTGTGTGACTGAGGGAAAGAGCGAGTATGAGAGACGCAAGAATGCATCCCAACTAGTTGGGCTCTGTTATTTTCAGTTTTACTTCAGGGTGGTTACGGCCAACAGTAACCTGTTCTGTAATAATAAACAGTAGTTTACAGAAGACCTGTATCCTTCCTTTCTAGTGACGCTACAGTATTAAGAAAAAAAAAGCATGCACGGTTTTCTCTTTTTTTTTCTGTCCCATCGAGACTGCTATGTCCGAGACCAAGACAAGACAGAGACCAAATGGAGGCGAAATCAAGACAAGACTGAGACCAAGACCACAAAAAATTGGTCTTGAGACTGGTCTCAAGAACTACAGCACTAGTGTGTAGTAAAACCAACAACAGCTTGAGGTGCAACACTAATGTGTGCCTATCACTGCTGTTTTGAGAATAGTCCTCCACCCAAATGATATCTAGTATAGGGTGGTCCTATGGTGACTACATGCTGAAGTTAAACCTACAAAGTGAACCTACATAGTGAGTGAGAAAATGACCAATTATCATAAGGGGGTATTCTACGGACTGGTACCAGCTCAGTTCGGTTCAACTCTGTCCTGTTTGCTTTCGGACCTACAGTTTTTCCACTACAAGTAAAGTACTGCCTTTATTGTAACAGGTTGCTATAGCGACCAAACATAACATTCTAGCCCGTGCGGGGCGCTGATGAGGTAAACAACTATCCAGCTCCGCTTCGACCAATAACAGCCTTCCATTCTGTCACAATTAATCTCTGGCTAACACTCACTGTCAGAGCACTGAGGCACTGACTGGTATCAAGCTTGTACCAGTCAGTGGAAAATCCCCATACATAAAAGTAAGATAAGATAAGATAAGATAAGATGGTGCCTTTATTGATCGCTTCAAGCGAAATTGAACCTTACTGCCAGCTCTATGTAAAGGAATAAGTCTTTTGGTTCTACCTTTTTGTGTTCTTTTGTTCTGTGACTTCATGTAACAGAGTAGTCACTTTTGTTGACCCCTACTGATCTGCAAAGGCTATGGTGTAGCTTTCAATAAGCCTCCCAGTGGGTCTTCCAGTTATTATGAGTAGACCCTTACAGCAGGTTAAGAGCACTAGCCATAGCTTCCCAAGTGCAAGTCACAAACTCTTGCCCAGAAAGTGAGATCTGGTGCGAGATCTGGTTCTGCACCTTAATCCAATCATTCAGCCTTACGTTCCAACTCCCTTCCTTCACTCCTCCAAGGAAAACTGTCTGGTTCTGTCCCCCCTACACACAGACTGGTCTTATTTGTGAAGAAACGCTCTATATCTTCAAAAAGCTCCTGAAGACTCATCTGTTCAGAAAGCATCTCCTCTCAAGATGCTACTTCTTCTATCATCAATCTACTGTAGCTACCCTAGCTACTCTTCCAGAAAGATTTTAGCACTCTCCTCTGGAACTCATTCTTTTCTGCCAAATAAAAGTAATGTAATCAAAATTAGGGAAGAGAAATTTCAGGTTCTTTCTGTTCCTCTAGAATATTAATTTCTACATTACTCACTGGATCCACTGCTACGGGCTTGGGAATCAAGCTCTCTCTCCCTCCTCTCCAGCTCCTTAGCTTTCCTCTCCAGCTCCTCCTGCTTTTTCAGAAGCTCTGCTGTGGTGGCATTCACTGTAGATTGCTTTAGAGGGAAAGGGCAGTTACTAGAATGCAGTATGTTCTGAACCAAGCAAATTAATTATAGACTCCTTATTATAGGTCACATAGAGGATTTACACCACATGTAGTTGGCTGTGGAATTTCAGGTTTATATCTAAGATTGTTCAATATAATGGAATACAAAACACCTGTGGCATGTCTGAAAAAGTACCTGTGAGCCATAAGAGCCATAATTTCTATGTTCTGTGGGAGTGGTTCTGCTGGGTGGAGTCTGAGCCGGGGGAGGTGCAGGAGGAGGTGTGGCCTCATAAGGAGGGGGAGGCTACAAAATATGCAAAAGAAAAACATATATATATTTAATCAAAATAACATGTATCATTACTAATGCATAGTTTACTGACAACACTTGTATGGCATTGGGTATCATATAAATATCATTCACATTTGTTCTAGCATTCTGCAATGGGCTTTGAATTGACATATGCTGATGTTATGTGAGGGGGCAGTGGTGGTCTTAGATATTTATTTAGGTGAAATACCATCAACAATTGGATCTCTGAAGGACTGAAATCTTACAGGTTTTTACTATTACTACTCATGCTTACAGCAGGTTCTTCCTAATATTCTCGAGTAAAAGCAACCCCTGAATTTACAATGACAAGCCAAGGAACCAATGTAATGTGGTAATAATGCTCTTCCTTGTTATGAAAAACTGGTTCCACTGCTGTCACAAGTCAAATAATATTTTTAGTACTATACAGACCCTTTTGTTAAGAGTGGAGTTCACTATAAGGTACACAATGATTGTTAAAGATTGCTACAAAACACTATGGTAAGAATATTATACAAATTACACTAGAGTATACATATTTTTCTTATTTTGTTGCTACAAAACGTTTTGTGAGGCAGGTGTCTACTACTGGCTCGCAAAATGTCAGTAGGGATTTTTACATTTAAATTACTGCCAAAGAACTGGATCATCATCTTGTACTTTTTCTCATCATGATGCCTAAAATTGATAACATGTGCAGGAAAATTCTAAAATAATAAAGCTAAGTGTTGTCTGGCTTTTATGACTATAGGGGAGTGGAAGCTGTCACATGACATCTGTCAGACTTTCCTCCTCACAGCTTCCCCAGAGAGCTACATCATTCTCACTCTTAGAGCAGCCATTCACTTTCTGTTTATCTCTTTTTTCCTCTCTCTCACCCCAGCAGCTCTAGTGTCAAACGGATTGTACAGGTCCAGAGTGGGATAGTCTGTGTTGCTACTGTGTTGCATCACTGAAGGGTCCTGGGAGAATAGTACAAATAAAAATAATATTACTATTACTACCAACAACAATAACAATACAACACTTAATACTACTATCACTAATACTAAGAATAATAGCAATACTACTACAATTAACGATAATTATTATAATACTACAGCTACTACGACTACTAACAAAAAATAATATTCATAGTACTACAGCTACTACTACTAATGGTAATCATAATAAAAACAATAACAATAAATCGCAATGTACACACGAGTCACAATGATAAAGCACAATCTGGTCTCTGGTAGAGTACCTGAAAAGGGTTGTGGTCTTCACCGGGCTCTGGGAAGCTGGTGTACTTGGACATGCTGAATGAGGATCAGGAGCAGACAGCGATCTAACGAACCTGAACCTCTTATTTTTTACCCAAAACTAAATCTACTATTCAGACTGAACTGAAACGAAGACAGAGGAAGAGCTCAGACAGCCTCTGACTACTTTATCATAATCTGAACCTCCGTTTCTCCACCTGGACCTGACGAGTCGGGTTTTGTTTACTGCGCCCAGACACCGCTCGCCTTCTTCTTTAGCAGGTTAGAGGCTCTTTCTGCTCTTTATGGTAGGTTACAGGAGCCCTTTCGTTTATTTAATCGCTGTGGTTTCTTGTCGTGCTCTCCCGAACATCTGTTTTTATCAGATTTCGCCTTAAACTATTCTTTCGTTGCCGCACCTCAATCACGAAGAACACTTCAGGAAACAGCAGTCATGTGACTGCGGCTGCAGGGACCACGTGCGCCGTGGGAGTGACGCAACCATGATTCCACTCGCCAGAGTGAGGAGGGTGTATTCCAATCCGCCCCTACTGCCTTCCAAGTGCCCTTTATGCGTCATCATGTATTCGCACATGCACCCAGTGCCGTGTTCTAAAGTAGTGCATTGTGTTTTCATGGAATTTGGAACATTTCTAAAAAGACCTAGTTCACGGTAAAAGATTGAACTGCGGGGATTACAGGCGAAGTCAATTTTTTCGAAAACGAAACCGGACACAAGGTGGCGCTGCTCTACCTTGCTTTGTTTTTTTTTGTAATATTAAATCAAGGTAGGAATGTGGGTAGTTTATACACACACACACACACACAACAAAACAAACAAACAAACAAAAATACACACACACACACAACACACACACACACACACACACACACACACACAAACACACATATATATATATATATATATATATATATTGAACTACCC
>JBBKCR010059894.1:0-10490 GCA_037577295.1 Ladigesia roloffi | reverse complement strand
GTACACAGTTCTTGGAAGCTGAAAATGTCCCAGTTCTTGCATGGCCAGCATACTCACCGGACATGTCACCCATTGAGTATGTTTGGGATGTGCTTGACCGGCGTATACGACAGCGTGTACCAGTTCCCACTAATAAAATAATGGTCCAATTCATATTCATATAAAATCATTTAGAACGATGTATTTGTGACCTTCGATTATATAAAGACTCCAAGAACACTGAATAAAATCCAGTAAAATTACTTTAATTATGTGTATTACAGGAACAATCACAAAGCATACAATAATTTTCTGGTTAATTGAATACAAATGACGATGAATATTAAAGCCCTATTGAAAATTATATTGAGAGAATAAAGTAGTAGCACAGGCAAACTGACCATATAAAATATTGCACCACTGTATCGACATGTAACGTTCAAATCAAGGTTATGCATTGGAGGGTACGTGTTAAGACTTTTTTACTCAAAGAAAGAAAAAATATATAATATATATATACAGTTTGATACACATACATTTTAAGAATCCATCGCTACCCACATTAATGCATTTTTTGTCTTTTAGATACCATAACTTGACACTGAACTTAAAAAAAGTAATACAATTACTCATTACATTTACACGTTTATCAGTGTTCTGTAAATCTGTAACGAAACACAGTAATGCATTAATGGGTGGAGCAGGAATGGGCCTTTAAAAAATAAAATGCTATTCATAACACCTCACCCTATCCTGAGAGTACTAAAAGCAAGAACATTACACAGTTCTGTACTGACCAAGACAGTGTAATATTCATATAGTTCAACACTGAGAGCTATGGTTGTCCCACTGTGTGTGGTTTATGGGTCGGAGCAGCACTGTGTGTGTCACTGGAACTTTGGCTGCTTAGCATGACTGCCACCACAATGATGATCACCAGCGCCAGGAGTGTCACCAGAGCTATTAGTCCTGCCTTGCTCTTCAGATACTCCTTCCGTTTCTTGTCTCTCACCTTCTTTGATGACTTTCGGAAAGAATGTGTCTAAAATTAAAAATGAATTTAAAATGAACGGGTTTTTCTATCCAGCAAAAAAATGCTTAGAAAGTTCAATGTATTTCCAGGATATAAAAAAGTAGCAATTGCTTGTTATTCTGTTTAGTACTGAGGTGACATACAAACAACTATCGACATAATATTAATATATTATTGATTGAATAATATCAATGTTTAATGCAAGTGCATGGAAAATAAAACATTGCTTGATAAAATGAACTGAAATGTAGACTGCTCAAAAAAATTAAAGGACATTTTTTAATCAGAGTACAGCATCAAGTCAGTTAAACTACTCTGCTGTTTTGGTGCACTAGAGGAGAAACAATATGACGGGACATAGGTGTAGTTTTTTACAGGTGTAGCCTTAACTTGGTGTTTGGGGTCTTGCTCAGGGACCCTGTGGTGGTGAAGGCAGAATTCAAACCCTTGGTCCAGAGGCAAGTATCCTACCCACTGAGCTACCACCACCCCAAACATGGTCCAGGGACCAACACTCAGCAAATGGGGGCCACCTACATTTTTACTAGTTTTGCATTTGGCTATGATCACTATGGTCGCACAGGTAGTCCAACCTCCAAGATGACACATACTTGCCACTGCCAGAAGGTTTGCTGTGTCTCCCACCGCAGTCTCAAGAGCATGGAGGAAAATTCAGGAGACACAGTTACTCTTAAGAGAGCTGGACAGGACAATTAAAGGTTCTAAACCCATCGGCAGGACCAGCATCTGCTCCTCTGTGATGGAGGAACTGGATGAGCACTGCCAGAGACCTCCAGCAGACCAACTGTGTGACCAAACAACCAGAAAGAGACTTAATTAGTGTCCCTGAGGGCTTGATGTCCTCTATTGAGCCCTGTGCTCTCTGCCCGGCACTGTGGAGCTCGACTGACACTCACGATAGAACAACTAAACTGGCAGGTCCAAACATGATACCCTGTGCTTTTCACAGATGAGAGCAGGTTCAGCCTGAGCACATGTGACAGATGTGGAAGGGCCTGGAAAATATGTAGAGGACATTATGCTGCCTGTAACATCTTTCAGCATGACAGGTTTGGTGATGGTCAGTGATGGTCTGAGGTGGTATATCAATGGAGGAACGGCCAGACCTCTACAGGCTAGAGAACGTCCCCGTGTGGCCCTTCGGTATTGGGATGAAATCTCTGGACCCGCTGTCAGGCCCTACGCTGGTGCAGGGGGTCCTGGGTTCCTCCTCGTGAACAATAGTGTTGGGTCCCTATGTAACCGGTATGTACCCGAACAAAACAGAATGCAAATTTTGGAGCCTCATTTCGGTAGCACTTAAATGGCTGAACTGTCGATTTAAATCAGGCCTCGACCCCCCGAAGCACAGATGATGCAGTGATGTATTACTCATACTCCTGGTTTAGGGTCTAAAACTTTTTATTTTGCATCTTAAATCGAAACCCTGAACAAGCCACTCTATTTACCGTTCTCTTCAAGCAAATAGCTCCTAGCAGCGCATCTTTATTATTGTTCTGGGTCCTGAGACCTAGCTGCCTCACTGGTGCCTATCATAGATGTAGCGGTAACCATAGTGACCCCTATCCGACTGACTGACTTTAGAAAAACTTTAGAAAAAACGAAAAAACAACAAACAATTACAGCTTTTTTCCAAAACAAAAAAATGCGCCTCTAGAACCCCACTTTCTACACAGATTCAGATCCCCAGTCAGGATAGTAGGGTTGGACCCTAATACGGTATTCGGAAAGGCACAAATAATGTGTGTTTTACGAATACGTATTTCAAACAAATACTTAAAAAATATTTGTTTTGGGAACAAGAAAACTTCATATCAAAAGCTGCGTTTCCTCATGAGACATGAGACTGCAGCGTGTGTGAGAGAGAGAGAGAGAGAGAGAGAGAGAGAGAGAGAGAGATTCAGGAGTCGGGGGGCAGCAACATAAGTCTCGGAAGAGCGAAAACAGACTTAACGGCATTATTATTTTTGGTGAAAAGATTTTGAATAGATGTACCCTAACTGGGTTTCAGAAGCAGTTTATAACTCTTTCGGGAAGTGGAGTTTGATCAGGAGATTATTACGATGCACGGTTTGGACAAGGTAAAAAATCATATAAATACTGTTCAAGTTCTCACAAAAAATGATCGTTTCGTGTCTTAAGACATCAATGTGTCGTCACGAGCCACAAGGTGTAATTTGGATTTGTTTGTGCATGCTTTTTTTACTTTGAAATGTTTGGTGCCCATCCACTTCCATTAAATGACTACCAGCCTGCCACGGTGAAAGTTAAAAATCTTCGTTTGTGTTCTGCTGAGGAAACAATGTCACCTACATCTTGGATGCCCTGAGGGTAAGCAAATAAACATAAAATTTTTGGTTGAACTATTTCTTTATACTATCTGCACCTCTTAGTTATTATAGTTGGGTTAAGTGGCTTATGTGTTTTTGTTATTGATTTTTGTATTTGCTTATATAGTCAAATATACTTTAAACTTCTACTATATTGTTCAATTTCAAGCATTCCTTTTATCAATAAAAATGTATTCTTGAGTCATCCACCATAATTTTGTACAGAATCGGTTTAGGCACCGTTTTGGCACTGGTACCATTTTAAACGTATAGATTTGGCACTGGTATCGAAAAAACCCCAAACGATACCCAACCCTAGTGAACAACAGTGCCTGGCCTCATATGGTAAGAGTATACATGCAGTTCCTGGAGGATGAAGGAAATGGTACTATTGACTGGCCTTACGCTCGCCTAACCTAGATCCAATAAAACATCACTTGGATTATGCTTCTGTCCATCCAATGAAACCTGAATGCACCTCAGACTGTTCAGGAGTTCAGTGATGCCCTGGTCCAGATATGGAAGGAGATCACACAGGACACAACCTCTCATTGCATTAGGAGCATATAAGCACTCGGGGGCCATTCAAACTACTGATTACCATTTTGAGTTGCTTCAATGAAATTAGCTTGCCGCATTATTGTTTTACTTTCATTTTTGGCTGTCTTTGAATTCATCCCTCTGCAGGTTAATCAAACAATGTGGCACACTTTCATTCCCAACACATTATCCAGTCCGTATCCAGCTTGATGTGTTTTTCCACTGAGGTCTGATGTTTTTGCAAAGTGTTTCTGTAATTTTTTTGAGCAGTGTATATTCAATTATGATTATGTTTTGTGCATTCAATGGAATTTTTAATAGAGACCAGGAACACAAATGAACATAAAAGAATATCAAAATTCTCACTTGTTCCCGTAACAGTTCAGCTCGCTTATCAAGATCCTTGAGTTTCTCTTCACGTTCACCTGCTTTATTCATGTTCTCCAGCATGATATCCTTCACCTCCTCCACCTCTTTCTGAGCAGCCGTTAACTTGCTGTCCTGATTAATGACAGGTAATGACAGACACAAGAAAATTCTGGAAACTTTGCAATGCTGAAAAGACTGGAACCTTCACGACACCTTACATGCTTCTGTAAAATTTAAAGGCAACACTATTCGTAACAGCATGCCTTTGTGCCTCTGCAGCCAAAACATCAGTATTTACAGTCATAACAAAGCTGATCCCTGAAGAAGGCCATCACGCTCAAAAGGGTTTATACTGTAAATGTTCTGTTATTTTAAGTCTAATTTGCACTGCATAGACTAACAATATAAATAATAAAACAGCAATTGATAATAAAATAAACCTCTAATAATGGTGTTTACGGGACTCATAAGGTATCTGGCATAAACATTAACTTCTCCATGTCAACGATAAGCCACATACCCCCAAAATCCAACAAATCTTACAACTGCTTACAAAAAAAACGTAATTGAAATCTAACAAAGTATCTGAAATAAACTTTAACTTCTCCAACTAAATGACGACCAGAAACACCCTGCTCTTTGTATGACCTTCAATGACAACCCAAAAGACCTCAGCAGCTCCAGCGAGCAGTTAATAAGCAAAAATGAGCCAAAAGGTGATTTAATCTAAGAGCTAAAAGTTTCTGCATAATCACTCCAGTGTTTGCAATATTTAGATCAAGGTGCATTTTAATACAGGTATTAACACAAAGTCGCGCGAAACACGGGGCGAAATGGTCAGCCGTTCAATTATCATTAATTAGGACACCTGTCAGAAACAAACCTACCATTTTATTCCAGTGTTGCTACTCAGTGTGAGTGTGGATCCGATTGAGGAAGAGAAGAAGTTGAGAGTAAGGCGAAGTCCGTGTTCCTCGGTGCAGGTCGAGAGAGCGCTTCCTTGTTTTTTGCGCTCCCAGAGGAGACTGACGATAAAGCCCTTTTACAAAGTTGGAATAACTTTCAGTTTCTGAAATAGAAAAGGCTAGAGATTTACCCATCTCACTCGTTTAATGTGAAACGGTTGATCGGTTTTCGGTCATTCTGCACTTTAATTACGGTGCAAACGCTAAGATCATCTTTTCAAAACACAACCATATACTAAAGCTAAAGTCTGGGCAGGACAGAAAACGAAACCAATTTCTGTACCCTTGCCAACAGCACTCTGCCCAAATATAGCAGATACAGGCTTGATAGTCTGAGCCAATATATACAACACATGGAAACCACTATTTTCTATGTTGTGGGGACTAAGTTCCTTACTTCCAGTTGAGGACAATATTGAAGCTTCAGCAGAACAAAACATTTTGGATAGCACCATGCTTCCAACTTTGTTGACCCAGTTTGTGGAAGAACCTTTTCTGTTTCAGCAGGACTGTGTCCTGGTGCAGAAAGCAGCTCCATAAAGACGTGTTGGAGGAGTTCAGTGTGGAAGAACTTTACTGAAATTGGAATAGAAATGGCTACTTATCCAAACTGGGTCCACAAATTTGGATGCATGGCACTGTCCACAATTTCTTGGTCTACTGAAGCTTCAGTATCAGAAAACTTCAAGATCGTTTTAAAGATTTGTCTCAATACTTTTGTCAGTACAGTGTATATATTGGCTCAAAATATCAAGCCTGTACATGCTAGATTTGGGCACAGAGCTTTTTTGGCAAGGCTACAAAACCTGGTTTCATTGTGTGTCTTTGACAGTTTAAACAGTATTTGACAATGAATCACATGGGTATATTTGGATTGATTGTAAATGTGCAGACCATTCAGGTTAAACGAGTGAGGTGAGTAATAGTGTTACTGCCTACTTTTAAAGAAACTGAAAGTTAATTTTTCATTTGTAAGGCAAGCGATGGGCACAGATTTGATCTCCAAATTTTTCTCATCCTGATCTTTTTCTCATTTGATACGCACTCACACTGAGGAGCAACACTGCATCAGAATGGTAGGCTTGTTTCTGACACCTGTCCTAAATGTCAATGATTTAGTTTCTATGTACGTTATAAATTGAAATTTGATCTAAATTTTAGGAACACAAGAAAGATAATCACCCTTCCATTAAATTACCTACAGCATAGGCCAAATTTGAGAATGTACCTGGGGGCCAATAGTTCTTTCAAGTTCTTTCTGTTTCTGACATATTTTAACAACAAAACTTACATGACAATACACACTGTTATTAAACAATTTTCATTGTCACAATTTTCAAATGGCAATGGAACCAATCATAAGCCACTAAGGCAAACATGAACAACTCTAAAAACACTTTTTTGCCTTTCATTCATATCTGGAGCACCAGATAACAATGAACATTGAGCAATGCCTTACATTTCCACGAGTTTGATAAATATCTGCCTCATGAACATTTAAACAGGAGTAATAAGTGATGCAAAGTGGTCTGTTATCATTAAAGATAAAAACAATTGAATTTCGCACGTAGTCTTTTACAAGATCTTACAGCAATAGTTTGTGTCGCATCTACATAACATACATAACATCAACAGTTATAACCAAATCTTATTCAAGATTTTAATCAAATAAAGTTAATTATTGTGCTTAATGCTTTTCACTTTCAACGGGGATAGTTCTTACCTTTAGAAACACTCAATTTTAAATGACTAGGCGGTGATACTGAGATCTGGATTTCACGGAAACAGAGCCCGAAAGCGTTAGAGCGGTGCTGCCTCCGTGTGGTGAATGGATGAATTATATTTTTAGGTTTTATGATTTATTTTTTCTCACAGAACCATATAGCCATTTGGACATTCCTGACCTACAGGCTAATGTTTTCTTTGTTCTGCTCGTCACATTTGCTGGTTTGATTTGTCTTTTACTTAGACAAGATAAGGTTTATCCCAAATACCTTATTGGATTTCTCCATTATGACTATTGTTTGTTTGAAAGAAACTGTCAAATTTCAGTATATACGCTGTTATCTCGCGAATTTGTAGATTTTTCTTAGAATAAACGAGGAAACTGCAAATATCCTCCTTTTGTGCTAAATTATTAAGAAAATATAATTTACACATTTTTCAGCTAAAATTCCATATAAAAAATATATGTATATATTTTTTGTACTGTCCAGAGAACGCAAAGCAACTGTGTACAGCATCTCTGGCTCCTGCAGTCCCGCATCACAACATATTCAGTTTGGAGCATCTTGGGTGTTTCTAGCTTGTTATCCTTAAAGCCTGTATAACAGTAAATTAAATTAATTTATTACATTTACATTTGTAATAAATGCATTACATTTACCTGCTTATACCAAAGAAATAGGCTGCATGAATTACAATCCAATCGGTACAGGAAGAACGTTGGGGTTTACATTCTAGCACTGCGGGAGTTTAGTGTAAATTTTACAGTATACGGATACGAGTTAACCGTTACATTTTCCCCCAAATAGTGTCATTAAATAGTACAGAATCATGTTCGTATCGAACCAGCTCTATCACATTTTGCATTTTGTAGCATTTTAAAGTTTCCATTTTTTTATTGTGTCTGTCATTACTTGTAATTAATCAGGCCAGTGAGTTGACATCTCTTCAGAAGGAGGTGGAGGAGGTAAAGGATATCATGCTGCATAACAAGTATAGAGCAAAGGAACGTGATGAAAAACTTCAGGACCTTGATGAGCGAGCTGAACAGTTAGGGGAAAAGGTGAGAATTTATGTTCATTTGGGTTCCCTGAAAAACATATAGTGAGACATCTGTGAATTTTATTGAATGTAAAAAACGTAAACAACACAAAATATACTGCTCAAAACTTTAAAGGAAGAGGGCTGAATTCAAAATTCCCAGATCTTGACATGGGCATCTCTGAGCCCCTGGACAGTCTGCTTTGCAATCGGACGGCATCAGATCGACCAAAACATAATGTTTCAGAGATGGATTTGGTTAGGCAAGGGTCGATGGTTTCAGTTCTTTGTCGTCCACATGAGGCAGTCAGGGTGTCGTTGTCTTGCCTGTACAGGTCTGTGTGTATGTGGTCATGTTTGTAAAAAAAAATTCACAAATTTAGAGGGGTAATTTTTTTTTACAATTTAGCACAATGGTCACACAATTTGCACATATATAGAGATAATTGTTAAATGTTATATTTAAAGATTAAATGTAAATGTTAAATCTAAATATAATAATAATAATAATAATAAGGAATATGAATGTTTAATCTTAAATGTAAATGTTAAATCTAAATAAAAACGTTAAATATAAATGTTGAGCTCTAAATGTTTAGAAGATATGCTAATTGACCATGACTTATAGCAAATGAGGAGATGTTGGAAAGGTGTCACCAAACCCTACGGGGAACTTCACTTATAGTGTATTTAATATATAAAAAAAACACACCTGGAGATCCTTATTAAGCCTTTTTCTGATCATTTGGTCAGAGACATTCAGACCATTGGCCTGCTGGAAGTCATTCTGGCAGAACTCATACTGTTCCTCCTTCCACAGAGGAACAGATTGGTTCTGCTGATGGGTGAAGAACATTCTATGGCCCTATCCAGCTCTCCTAGAGAAAATGTGTCTCCTGGAATTTTTTCCATGCTCCTGAGACTGTGAGATACAGCAAAACTTCTCGCAATAATGTTAGAATAGATGTGCAACCTCTGTAGGGTCCAGATATTGCCTCATGTTACCAGTAGTGATACTGACCCTAGCCAAATGCAAAACTAGTGAAAAATAATCATAAAAAATGCCAGTGTCAGTGGCCTCTACCTATACAACCATATGAACCAGGTGTTGATTTCATTAACACCAAACCAGCTGAAATGAATGAACAACCCCCTCTTATCCTATTTCACTCCCCAGGTCAATATCCTATACTCTGATTAAAACGTCTTCCTTTCATTTTTTGAGCAGTGTACATGAATTTAATTTCATTCTATTTAGCAAGGTGTTATTTTTTGTTTTTTACACAATGCCCTTACACTCAACACTGACATGATTGTATAAATAAATCCATGAATATTATATCTACAGTGATTTGTATGTTCACTTCGGTACTGTACTGAATAAAAGGTTTGCCATAATTCTATTATAATAAGCAATCGCTACCTTATAATGTCCAAAAACATAAAACATGTAAAATGTACTGTAAACACATTTTTGCTGAGGAGTAAAATTCTTTCATTTGGTTTTAGGGACGTGCTTTCTATAAAACAGCAAAAAAGATACGGAAGAAAAACGAGATGTTGTGTCTGAAGAGCAAGGCAGTACAAATATCTCTGGTGACACTGGTGCTGGTGCTGGTGATCATCATTGTGGTGGCAATCATACTTTTCCCCCAAAGTTCCAGTGACACACGCAGTGTGTCTACAAACCCTAAACAACACACAGTGGGACAACCATAGCACTCAGTCCTGAACTGTATAAATATTACTCTTTTGGTCAGTACAGAATTACGTGATAATTTTTGGTTTTAGTACTCTCAGGATACGTTTAGGTGTTATGAATAGCATAGGGACTTATTTTTAAAGGCCCATCCATGAATGCATTATATCGTTAGAAGCTGTTGTGAGCTTGAACATGCTTTACAGAACATTGAAAAAAGATTCTGGGTCAAATTATGGTATTTTATGCAACAAAATGCATTAATGGGCATAAAAATGGATAGGTCAATTATTAGTTTAGATCAGTGTATATATATCTTTATTTATTTTTTTCCCTTTCTTTGAGTAAAAGCATTGGATGAAACATTTACCCTCCAAGTGCATAACTTTGATATGAGATTAACTTGTCAAGTCATCATAATATTTTATATGGTTGGTGTGCTTCACTACTACATTAAGGGTCTTTCAAAATCATGTTTAATAGGACTTTTTAATGTTCCTCTCTAACCTTATCAGTTGTACTAAGTAAACCAGTCAATGTATGTATGTTCTCACTGCTTGTTCTAATAAGACATGTAGTAAAGTAAAAAATCCTGGAAAATTGTTGCAATGTTGTTGTTCATTTACATTTAGAAGAGCCTACCATGATCAAATGGGACTTCCATCCCCTAACTACAGGGGGCAGTCTCCCTGGAGCAACCTGGGGTTAAAGGGATAGTTCACCCCAAAATGAAAATCTGATGTTTATTTGCTTACCCCCAGGGCATCTAAGCCGAAGGTGACTTTGTT
>JBBKCR010059846.1:0-10492 GCA_037577295.1 Ladigesia roloffi | reverse complement strand
ACACACACACACACACACACACACACACACACACACACACACACACACACACACACACACACACACAAATGATTGTGCTTCTCACACCACATGTGTTTTCTGCTTGTGTTTACACTAATAAAATATATTTTGTAATTTGGACTATTAAATGACACCATTTAAAATATCTATGCATTTTTTATTTAGTTCCTGTAAATGTATATTTTTGTCCAGACTTCCCAGCCCAGCTTCTCCATTCAATAGTGCCTTAAATTGTAGGAAAGCAAGAGAACAGAAAATAGAGGCTACAAAAAAAAAAAAATGATTGTGTTTCATTTTAGGCAAGAAGGCATGTTTCATTTTAGGCAAGAAGGCATGTTTTAACTTAACTCTTGTAACTGAATTGTAGAAAGGATGTACGCTTCCTGTACGCCCACAACTGAAGTGCACTTTTAACTGCCACCTCTCCTGAGTTTCACAATTACCTTGTTTACATGTAGAGCAACAAAGCAATTCAGCAGGCATGCAATACATCAGTAATACGTCACACTGCAGTTGCTCAAACTTTTCAACAGAAACTCATTTTTCATTTCATCTTCATTTTTAGATCTTAACGGATGTATTGCCCATTCAGCGATGCAAAACCATTTAAGGGAAAAAATCTCAAAAAATCATTGGCATCCATGATAGTAGTGCTTTTTTTCATCAAACTAATGTCTACAAACATCCTCTTCTTCACAATTACATATGCACTTACACCCACCTTTCATGTGGCCACACCATCTAATCCTTTAGATCTTTTTACGTTCTAAGATTGCGTCATGGTTTAGCACTTGGCTCATTTCTGCCATTCTTGGCTTGATTTCATCATATCCCTCAGTTAAGCAGAATGTTCTCACAGATTAAGTGTGCAACAAAAAGCATGTTACTGACAAGAAGAAACTTTTTTTGATCATAATTTAAATATTGTCTAAAACATTTTCTAAAGTGGTTTTGAGAAAAAAGAATGTTTAACTGTGTTTATTTTCTTTCATGTATCTGAATGAATTCAATGATAAATAAATAAAAAAGATAACAACAGATGTTACTCAGATGTTTGCTTATCTTAACTAATTGTGCTGAGAGCAGTGCATAAGAAAGACAGCTTATCTCCACTTACACCTGTGACTTTCTTGGACAGTATAAGTGTATCTAAAATTCTGGTGTTGATAAATCAATACGGGGTCTTTACGTTAATAAATATAGGCTCAAATGTATACATACATCCCTGTGTAAATACATCTACGGATCATCAGTGATGTTCCATGGAATCTTTGGGTGTTTTATGTCAACTTGATACACCTTCATGCAGGAGATCCATTCTTGGGGTGATGAGACCCCAGCTTGTGTCCAGATGGCTAACTAGCTTCAATAAATCTATGGTTCTCTTCTCTTGAGGCCCTCTCTGCAGCTTGATGCCTAGACTGCTTTGGCCTCTTGCCAAGGAACGGGCAGCAAAACCTCTACATCCAACCTAAACTGGGATGCACCTTGCTCTCCAACCAGCCCCGAATACTTGGAGAACACGCAATCTTCATCCACGCGATCTTATCACGAGATTATAATCTTCAGCAGCACTAATTGCTTGGTGGCCTCAGACACAAAAACAATGCCTGTGGGGTGGTGACAGCACTGTGACTGAGGAACTTCAGCTGCTGTTCGAGGTCCATCAACAGCTGCCAGTCTCTTGTAGAGTTCAGGATGCCTGCTGGTGTTATTTGGCTAAGGCTGCCTGCTCTCCAGCTCAGACGAAGGTGATTGTTTTCTTGGGAGGATGGAATTACTTCGCTGATGCCATGTTAATGACTTCAGCAATGGTCTTAAGGACTAGGTAATGTCTCCATTGGTATCGTTCTTCTCCAAGTGCCATACTGCCACAACTAAGAATGTGCTCTAGGGCAGTGGTCCTCAACCCCTGGGCCGCGGTCAAGAAATCAATTTTAAATAAATTTATTGAAAATGAAAATCTTTTATTTTGAAAAATGAGCGGATACTCTCGATTACATCTCGGTCACTTGGAAGGACGGTATGCTGGGCAAAACACCTTGCCCAAGCTCTTGATTGGCTTCTCTGTGATTGTTGTAATGGCTTTGCCTGCGATGTAAAACCTTAACTATTCCTCCTCTCTGTAACAAGGCTCTTGATTTGGCAGGTTTGAAAAGTACAGCCTTTCAAAATGCACAAACTGTCATGCTCTGATGAATGGAAGTTTGTTAGAACAAGCCAAGGACCATCAAGTCCCAAGGCTGCTAAGAACTGGAAGCAGCTGGAACATCAGTTTCACAGTCCACAGTGAAGCGAGATTTACATTGCTATAGACTGAGAGGGTGGCGACCAAGAAAGAAGCCCCTATAACAACAAGAAGCATGTTTGTATGAGTCTTTCAACTCCAAGAACCATCTATCAAACCTGGTGGTGTTATTATCATGCTCTGGGACTGCACTGGTGTATTGCACAACATGGACGGAATAGGAAAAGGACTAGCTCCAAATTCTTCAAATTTACCTCAATTCAACTGTTAGCTGGTTGAAGCTTGGACACACTTGGGAGATAATGATCCCAAACACACACCAAAGCCGGTTTTGAAATGGATAAAGCAGGCTAACATTAAGCTTCTGGAAGAGCCTTCTCAAAGCCCTGACCTAAACCCTATTAAAATGTGTGTACTATGCTTAAAAGTAAGGTCCATTCCAAGAAAACTAACCAATTATGCCTGAAGCTTCAATAAAAATAAAAAAAAAACGATGAAACCAGGAGTGATGTTCATTTTGGTACATATGACATTTTGTAGGAGTACATATAAGTTCACATAAATCATGTAATTTTTTATGCATTGGTTGCTGTGAAATCCCAAGCTACATTATTCCTATGACTGGTAGCTCATTGTCATGTTCTGTGGTGAAAGAGGACACAAATGCATAAGTGCATAACACAAATGGGTTTAATTCAAATTAAGTTTCAGTCTTTGGGAGATAAGCAGTGTCTTGACTGAAAGCTAAAAATCCCTTCAAAGAAATGAAGGCCGCCCTCTTCGCACAGGACACAGGATAATGGTCACACTCAGAGAGGAACGCAAAAAGTCACTCCTGAAATGAGTCGGATCAGATACATATTTTTTTAACTCACAAGGGACCCAGGAGTAACAGGAACGCTGCGTCATACAAGAGCCCTGCGGAAACCTCCAGCCAGTGCTTGTTAACACTGGAAACACAGGACAGATAGTGAAGACCATATCAAAGCCTTCTAGAACAATGGTTCTCATCCTTTTCAACAATAAGGCCCACCTATCTATCACAGCATGGTGCAAAGGCCTTCTTGGCAACATTAGATAATGTTAAATAACCTATTGGCCAGTCGCAATTTTAGATTCGTGGCCCAATCAAAAACGTTTGCGGGCCATCAGTGGTACCCAAGAATGCTATTCTCAGGTTTTACTGCATCCCAAAAGCGAATTGTTCTGATATACTCTTAATTCTCATAAACAAAGATTTTGGATCCTTGTGCTTAAGTGCATGGCTGGACAGTGTGCACCCAAAGACAACACAATTCCTGACAGAAATCTGGCCGCCTCTTGATTATTAATAATTTTTAATCATTCTGCATCATTTCTACAGGCAAGAAAATTCTAAACATTGATACAAGAATATTGCTAGTGGTCATAATCATAATAATAATCAGACACAAAACCATGAACAGGATGTCATGTCAGAAAATTCACACACACACTGGTTCACACGAAAGTGTATGCCTAAAATAAACCTTCTTACAAGCACAGGAAACTGAGGGATGAAAACACTGACCACTGAGATGCAGGAAATTAAATGGTTTTATTCACTTAAAGCAATGGTTTTATGTCTTACACAATCAAATTTAAATTCCAATATATTTCAGTTTCAATTCAATTTAATTCAAAGAACTTTATTGAACTGAAATTGAAATACATTGAACTTAAAATTTAATTGTGTAAGTTTGATTAAATTTGATTACTGTGGTTGTTCAAGGAATCACATTAGGATTATAGATAATTAGGGTTTATGATTCCCCAGATCAGTTAAAAAAAAAGAAATTAGTAAACTGGGCTGGTGCAGATCGTATGACAAAATCTATTTAAAAATGTGCAGCGATCACACTTTAGGCCTTTTTTCATGCTAGGACAATGCTTCATTACACTATGTATTGTAATGCAGTGTGTAACACCACCAGTATCAGCGCTAACTGGTGACTGTTAGATTTGGGGTTAGAGTTAGGGACTTTCCCCGTCTCACAGCCTATCAACCTGTTTTAACCGCTTTGCAAACAAAACCAATAAGGAGTCATCTCATTATTATTACGCTTCTTTTGGGAAATGAAACTCTTTTAAGAAAACATGCACACATTTCTCACCTATTTTCCCTCAGTCACCAGTAAGCGCTGATACCTGCGGTGTGATGCAGTGTATTTAAATACATAGGGTAGTGAAGTGTTGTCCTAGCATGAAAAAAAGCCTAAATGTTGGACAAGAGGGCCTGTCACACAATATATTTCCATCAAGATGTTGGATGGGGTTGAGGTCAGGGCCCAGTGCAGGCCAGTCAATGTCTTCCATACTGAACTCAGCCAACCATATCTTTATAGAGCTTGAGTTGTGCACTGGGGAACAATCATGCTGGAATAAAGAAGATTCTTCCGTAAACTGCATAAGCCCAGTCAAGGGGCCTAGCCCAAAGTATGTGTCCCAATACATTTTGTCCATGTAGTGTATTTCATCAACAGCTTTTAAAATGTTACCCAATAATTTTACCAAACATTGTTCTGACACACAAACACTCCTTAACTTCTGCCATTTGTGGAGAGAGTAGAGCAAAAGAGAGCAGATGTGTGAAGTTTAGGTTTGGAGGCAAGAGATCATTAACCAAATTAGGCTCAGAAGGAACGTCTGAGAAAGGAGTTGATTCTTAATGGGCAAAAAGAGAAGAAAGCACATGAATGTGCATAGACCGGAGTTGGGATGAACTCGAAATAGGCTGCTAGTTATACCACAAAGGCCGTTACACAATATTAATACAGAAACCCCATATGCGTGAGCAGTTAGTCAGGCGAGAACAAAGTGGGTGCTGACTCATGTGGTTCAAGGTGTGACTTGCACAAGATCACATTGGATTCTTATGTTGTTGCTGACTTTAACCATGTTTTGAGAATAGAAGTTAGATTCAGCACATAACATTGTATAATAGCTCTGACGCCTTCAGTAGACTAGTTTAGTTAACTCAGTTTATAGTGCTACATAATGTTTCATTCCAAGATGTTTTAAGTTTTATAACGTGAGGAATATTTGTGTTAGTAATGTTTGAATTATGACGTGAAACATTTTTTCTTAACTGTAAGACAGTGCTGATAATACGTTGGCTGTTGTCTGTCCAGTCTTCCCAACCCCCAGCCTCCAAACAAATCCTGTCTAATAATGCTGTTAGTGGTTAGAGAGGGAGAGTGTGTGTAAATATGTATAAGTGTGTGTGTGTGTGTGAGAGAGAGAGAGAGAGAGAGAGAGAGAGAGAGAGAGTGCAAGAGAGAGAAAATGATAGCCAAACAGAATCTTTTGCCTCAGTGGATTCCCCGAGTGCGTTAAGGGAGGTGAGTGACCATTTCTAATGGAAGCGTTTTTCTTTCATGTTTTAGCCGTGCTGATTAGGCTCAAAATATGATTGACAGATACTGAAGTGCAATTATGTCTGGTGCCCAAATCTGATTAGATTACACTCTGCTCAGTTCCTCAACAAAATTGCAACACATCCAGATGTTCCTGCGGAACTTGCAGCTAGTCTTACATAGCAGCATGACCTGCTGCAATATCAGCGCTTGAGAAATGGAATGTGTGTTTACATGTCTCTTTTTTTAATGATTCAGCTCATTTAAAAAATATTTTAACACATAATTAGTTAATTATATGACTGGGTGTGAGCTAATCATGGCCCTATCGGCCTGTTCACAGGCCCTCTGGTCAGTATCCAAACATGACATTGAAGCGTAATATCTTATTGAATCCAACAGCTGGCAAATACCCATCCCACAAAGATATGATATGTAACTTCAAACCATCTCGAAGAATGACTGTTTATAGTATAACTGGGGCAACTTCTTAACCACCAGCTGCATAAAGGTGGTGTATAGCAGAGGACTGTTTTGAACCCATGATCTCTGTTTTTTTGGGCCAGCAGGCTTCCTTTGCACCGCTCTGCTACCAGCAGCTTCTGTTTAAAAACTGTACAATCCGACGTTAGATCAGTTTCAGTTTCTCTATGGTGACCAGATTTGGGATTGTGAAGGACACTTTTGCGCAGACATTCCTACCAGCTTAGTCGCGGTACAGTGGGTGTTCTGGACTTGGTTTAGGAGAGATGCTCATGACGTGAAGTATGATTGGCGGCTCAAAAACCCAGACGATTCTAAAATACAAAGACGCAGGTCTCAAAAAGAGGACATGTCCAGGGAAGGAAGGACGCCTGGTCACTCACCTCTCTGTTCTGTCTGACTACCAGAAGTGCAAGGACGTTTCTCCTTTGCTGATCTCGCGGCGATTACGGTGAATTTGTATGAAGAAAAAAAATCACTTCAATCGGGGCATTGTCTCGCACGTTACTGTACCGAGTAAAATATTACCTAATTTCTTTCTGTAATGCCTTACATTACCACGTTACAACAAACAGCAATGGATTACAGTAATTCGTTACTTTCGTAATGCGTTACTCCCAACACTGCTAACAACCTACTTATTGCGGGTGCAACACCCTAAACATGAAGCTCCCAGCTGCCCGAATTGAAGAGAAACCTTGTTCACTATAGCTTTTACAAGGCTTGAGTTCAGCCTTAATATTTTAGAGGCAAAACAGTCTAAGACTGCAGAGTTCACATGTACATTTTTATTAAAGGGCTCAATGCTTACACAAAACAGGTTGACTACAGGAATTAACACACAAAACACTTACATTCATGCTTTTCGAAACTTTCAAAACACACACACACACACACACACACACACATTCTTACTCAAACACACAAACACACACACACGCTAAAGACCATATACCGGGTACACAGATCTCAGTCTTGATAGTGAAAGATGTCTGCACAAAAAGGAGCAAAAGGAAAAGACATCCAAAAAAAGTCAATTAAAGAAAAATAGTGATGAGAAGCTTTGGATTGTCAGGCGCTTCAAAACCATGCTAGGAATTCACTGGTTAAGAAATATCCACACGACATCCTTTATTTTCAGTTCACAATAATGATTGTCAATGGCTCCTTGATAATCAGTGATAGTCAATCGCTTAAGTGCAATTTTTCAGATGAGGGCTTTCAGGTCCTTGGAGACAGAAAATGGCATAATTTACTGTAAAGAAAACTCTTAATTTTAGGCCGTCTGACAGATAAATGCGTTTTAACGTAGCAGTGGGCTTAATATGTACATGTAAAATATTTATCACATTTCAATACATACATTCCTGCTTGTCTTGATTGTACATGCCAGGGCTGATCTGTATGAAATATGACACATATGAAACATACCCAGAAGCAAAGAAACCAATTGCTCTCACAGCATTAAAGTTTACCTGCTCATTATTTTTTTCCTCACAGTATATTATGATGTTACAATTACTCATGTATAATTCTTGTTTTGGACATTTGATTTTTGTCCTTAAAGCTGAGGCCATCATGCTAAAAAAGTTCTCATTCATACTTTTGTAAACAATTGTATGGGGCGTCTCTATTTTTTTTTTAAACTTCCTCTGGTAACTTAACAAGCTGCATCTGAACTCTGCTCACTTAGGCCGTGGGCGAAAGCTTTTCCCTTTTCCAGTATACATGCTGAGTACGCTACATTAAAGAAGTGCAAATTCTCCTTAAACAGGAGCACTTATATGAAGGACCCACTTTTATTGTGGATGTGGACAAGTGAGGTTTCTACTATACACACATGCAGTGCACTGACAAAGATAAAGCAGTACACATGAGAGTATTTATATGGTGCACTTAATGTTTTCTGATACACTATAAGGACAAAAGTTTTGGGACGTATGACCATTACACCAAAATGTCTAGGTATGCCTAAGCATAAACATTGCCCTTCACTGGAATTGAGGAGCCCAGCCCAAACCCTGAAAAAGGGGTGCGTCCCAATACATTTGTCCATATATTGTAAAGGTAAAATGTATCAGCAAATCATTTATTGACTAAAAACAATTATTCAAAACATTTAAAAAATAACCGGTTATTATGTCTGAGTTCTGTTTTTTTGTCAAAGTTCATAGAAGAAGCTACTTTTGAAGGATATAAAGTAATATAATCTTCATAAAGGATAGAGATAATTGAATAAAACAATAAAAAGACATCATGGACTGATATCTATTCGGCAGTGTTTGCTGTTGGTAATTTTTGTCCTTAACTGATCAAAATATTGCTTTCTTTTATTGATTAATGTAGGTTTTCTGCATTGTATGAGTACTAACCATACCTGCCATACACTAAGGAAAGTGTATTATGGTGTAATATATAATATATGGACAAAAGTATGGGGACACATCTGTTTTTCAGGGGCCAGGCCACTTACTCCCTGAAAAGGACTATCTTAATGCTTCAGCATACAAAGACATTTAGACAACATCATGCTTCCAATTTTGTGGACACAGTTTGAGGAAGAACCTTTTCTATTCCAGCATGACTGGTCCACACAGCCACCTGACCGCAATCACATCAAACACCTTCGGAATGGAGATTTTGAGCCAACACAACATCAGTGTCTGACCTTGCTCTAGAGAATGAATGGGCACAAAATCCCACAGACACCCCAACATCTAGTGAAATTGCTTCCAAGAAGAGTAGAAAATCTCATATATGCAAATGGTGGACCAACTCCATATTAAAGTTGATGTATTGGAATGCAATAGCATTTAAGTCCTTGCTGAAGTTCAGGTGTCTCAATACTTTTGTCCTTACAGTGTGTATAACCATAACACAGACTGTCATATTGCTTGCCTCTAACTAGAAACAACATGAGACACCTGAGATCATGGCAGCATGTCTTTTGGGCTGAGTTACATCACTTCTGCAATGAATATGAGCCTAGAATGCTGATACTAAATGTGTGCTATACCCTGCTGTGTACTAAAAAGTGTACTTATATAGACACATACACTCAAGCTTTTGCCCACGGCTTCCCTCTTTCTCTTTCATTCTTTCCCCTTTTGAGTCATCCTGTATTGTCCTCTCACCATCCTCGTTTCTTTTTTTCTCACTGCAGTCGGGCCCAGTACTGACCGAGATTCTGCCCCATGTTCTGCTCGTTCCCTGGAACTTGGACCGGTACTGAAATACCAGGAGAGATCAAACCTGCAGATATATAAGATTTACATATTAATGAATAAATTAACAAATGAATATTTACATATTTATTAAATGAATTCCATTAAGTCCATTAAAGGGCCCAGCTTTTACACGTTCCCTGTATTAAGTTGTTTCCTCTGTAAGTGTATGTTAACATGCTATAAAACCACACAATACAGGTAGACCCCTTTTTTTTCTTTGGGATTAAGTTGTTTGCTACTGTGACATGTATGATACTCTGCATGGACAAATGTTTTGGGACCATTACATCAACAATGACTTTAATTCAACAACATAGACTTTAATTTGGAGTTGCTCCCCCTTCGCAGCTATAACAGCTATAAATTTCTCTTGAAAGGTTTTCCACAAGACAGAAGTTTCGGATGATGTCAGACACTGATTTTGGACAAGAAGGCCTGGCTCTAAATCTCCGCTCCAGTTCGTCCCAAAGGTTTTGAGTGGGGTTGAGGCTTTTCTACACCAAACTAATCAAATTATGTCTTTACGGAACTTGCTTTGTGTCCACACAGGTGGAAGCATGGCATTGTCCAAAATACCTTGGTCTGCTTTGATTGTCCTACACTGGAAGTAAGGGTCCTAGCCCAAATGTCCCACTACTTTTGTCCACATAGAGTATATAATACAATTTTGTACACTGTTTCATTATTTTCTCACAACTTGCGGTAATAACACTCTGCATCACTTCAGTAGGAATGGGCAGCGCTAAAGTTAGCAGCCATATGTACATAACCACAATGACTTTAGGATTTTGTTATGGCATTCATGTATGGACTGGAGTATTAAAGGTACATTCTGGGACACCATGTTTTACTCTAGCCTTACAAAAGCATGAATAAGACGTTTTAAATGATGGTATTGACCATAGTATTGCTTAGTGAACGTGAACCATTTGTCAAATAATAACACACTACAAATAACACACTACCCATTTACTAAGAGGGCAACTGGAAATGCCCCCTAGGGAGCAGCATGTGGGGACAGTTGATTCTACAACTTGATCATTAAGATTATTGTTTTATATCAGGCACATCAAATAGGAAAGATATATAAAATATATATGTAACCCGGAATTGCTGTGACCAACACTGTCAAATCTGTA
>JBBKCR010059825.1:0-10493 GCA_037577295.1 Ladigesia roloffi | reverse complement strand
TTTTTTCACAATGCGCACTTGAAAAAACGCTGCAGCACGCATTTGCGCACCTAAGATTTTGTGGAGGACGGACCACTGCGGACCACTTGTGTGCACACCTGATTATATTGTTAATATCTCTTTGCCTCTGTGTGTTGTTGCAGTCATTATGTGAGCAATTTCCTCTGGGATCAATAAAGATTTCTGATTCTATTCTGATTCTGATTAGCGATATTTATTTTTTATCACCGATACCGATTCCAATTATTTGCATGTTTATGTGCCCAATAACCGATACTCAGAACCGATATTTATTTACTATTATACTTCTGTGCTTAAATATCGGGAAAAATATCAGTAAATCGATATATTGGTCGATCTCTAATTCTGAGTATGGGCACTCTGGGTCTCATACGCAGCAAGTTGTGTTCTGATACCTTTTGGTCATATTCAGCTGTTTGTGCTACGGTTTGTCTTATGTGTGTTTAGACCATGTGACTTATGTGTGATTGAAACAAATCTCTCATTTAACCACTTTTGATAGGTACTAATTAAAAGTAAAATGATCACAGTTAAGTCTTTGTTGGAAATGCTCATCCTGATGCTTGTGAAATTTTCCTTGTTCCAGTACATCCGCTGCAGTGACTGACTATTCCCACGCTGTGTGACTCATTCCATTTTGATAGGTCCCATGGTGACCAGCAAACCAGGCTTTGTTTTTGTTTTTAATCAGTAAGCCTTTACTGAATAGCCACTAGAGGGCAGCTCTCAGATATTGCTACACTGGGAAATCAAGATTTGCAGGGTCATCTATCAATAAAATTCCCCTTTTTTGTCTGATTGTTTTAAGCTGTAAAATTAACTGGCAGTGGTCAGTTTGATAAGTTTTTGCCCTTACTGTTAGACATGATATAGTATTTGTGGTACAGTTATGTCAGATTTACACCCCCAAGCATGCTTCACTATAGCTGCAGGCTTTGCAGTATGCAGTTTGAAAAGAAGAGTGAAACCACAAAAACTGCACCCCCAGAGTGAACAAAAGTGTGCATGCTTCTGAAAAGTGTACCGTTTTTTTACTTTTTTGACGTTTGACATTTAATTTTGGGGCCCTTACCAAACATTGCATGAAATAAAAGGAAACAGAACTTTTTTTGTTCCTTATGCTGTGTATTTCTTTCTATACTGTTGTTTAAGAACTTGTGAAAAAACACCAAGATTAAGAAAATATGCAGCATTGTCATGTCTTTTTTCCCCATATCCATTAGGGCTTCATGATGGAGAAAAGAATCCCTTCCCCGAAATAACTCATGTGGTCATGCTCCAGGTAAGTGTTACTTATAAGCTTTCGGGTAACTTGCTTTCACTTGAGCAAGTTCAGCAAATACTTTGATGTTGTCTTTGTGTCTTTATACTGAACTTTATAACTGCATGAACAGGACTACATTTAATTTGTCAGCAAAGAGAGTGAGAGAAGAGAATGAGACAGAGAGAAAGACTGGGAGAAAGCAAGCTTCCATCACAAGGCTTGCGTGTAAAAGCCATTTTGCTCAAGGTTGTTATTTGTCATGTTTTCTTTCTTATTTTGGTGATAGCCAGCCTTTTTTAGTCCAGCATCACACTGTGGTTATTCATGATCACTTTGTGACAAACAAAAAGCCGTAAACAGAAAACAGACAAAACCCAAAATAATTCCACTTGAAGCTGATTTTTTAAAAAGTCTGTAGTCACCCCCTACCCCATCGAGAGAATGAAATTAATAATCATAATGTTGTGATCAAGACCTTTGGGTGCATTTGGCAAAACTGTGTATGCAACTTGAGGTTTGAGTGCACAGTTACTGAATAACTGATGCTTTTATGTAAGGTTACATCTCCCTCTTTATACCTTTTTGAAAGAGAAGAGGGCCAGAACACATGAACCCATGTCCAGATGTTCAAATACAAGGTCACTATTCACAGTTTGCCTGAAGAATTAGATTACAGTAGTTTCCTCAATACTAAAACAAAGTCGTTCTTACTCACCCTTATGGCAAGATCATATTAGTAAAGGCAAATGACTAATACAATTTGAAACAGTCCTCCTTTGATAAGGGTACATGGACATAGTCATGCTTCAAAGAGATTAGGAACATTAATGGTGAGAAGGTGTTTTCAGTTAAATGTGAATTTTAGTGAACACTTTTATCACTGTTTGGGAATCTTCTTTTTGAACCAGCTTTAATCTCTCATGAATAGAATATAATTTAGTTTTACATAAGTTTACATTGTATTGACATCTTGTTAAATATGTTAATTTGGGTACAATTTCTATTCTGTTTTGGAATTGTAAATCATTCATGACATTTCTCCCAGTAGATTTATCACCTAAACAATTTTAAAGATAAAACAGGATATCTGAAGCATAATTTGAATCATCTATACTTTATTTGTGACCACTTTCATTTGGTTACGTTCAGAAGCTATTTAAATTGACTTTTATAGTGCAAGGTTAAGTTAGGTCATTTGTATAAAAAATGGCAGGTCTTGGGGGTTTAATTTTGAACCAGAGTCACAAGGGCACAAAGAGGTTTGCCAGCCTCTTCTATCTCTTTTGCGCTAGATTTCTGTCTCTCTGTCTCTCTCTCTCTCTCTCTCTCTCTCTCTCTTTCTCGCGCATATGTGTTTATGTGGGGCACTAATAGGGGGATTTCTTTGATATCAGTCATATGATCCTATGAGTAGAATGAGAGGCTCACCCAGGGGCCATTGCTGTCACCTACCATGAGGGACAAATTAGTTTTCAGCTACTAGCACTGGCTTGTTTTGATGAAAAATCACTGATTTAGTCTGTTTTTGCATATTTGACAAACAAATGTGATGTGTGTAATCTGTGAAACAATTTTTTTAATGAACTAAAAATGTCATTCCTCACAGACTGGCCTTGTGTGAAAAAGTAATTACCTTTGTTGCTCAGCCACTCAACACAATTGATGACTGTGATCAGTTAGACTGGACACACCCAGGCTTGTTTACTGGCTTGTTGAAGCGAAACATCATTTAAATATAACCTCTCCAGCTGTGTAAAATAGGCCAAACAATCACTGCAGCACACTACACAGCAAGAGAGAAGAAATGAGTGAAGACCTGAGAAATTGAGAAGAAAATAGAAATCAGAAAATTAGTTTTAAAATACATCTCATTACAAAGCCATTTCTAAGGCTTTGGGACTCCCATAAATTACAGCAAGATTCATTATTTCCACATGGAGAACACCTAGCTGCAAAGAGAATATCTTGTTAACTTTTATGACCCGTGCATATGGGATAAGGCAAACATTGTATTCCATGACAAAAACATCATACTGACTGTCAAACCTTGTGTTGGTTGTGCAAAGTGTTCATTTGTCCTACATGAAAACACTACACACTGTTAACAGCAAAAAACTATTCTCTACATTAACCGCTTTACCCAGATGAAGCAGCTTCCACAAGGAAGCAGTGTGTGGACAGTGGAATGCTCAATGGTATCATACGTAGTGACACCGGCCATCCTGGGATTCAAGCCTACAACTGTCTGATTGCAGAGATAGATCCCTAATCACCAGGCCACCAGCTGCCCCACACCAGCTTTGTGATAATGTTTTGCTGCCTCAGGGCCTGGGAGACGTGCCATAATGGATGGAAATATGAATTCTACTCACTACCAGAAAATCCTGCAGAAGTCTGTGATCCGAGTCACAAATGTTTTGTACCGTAAGACAACAATCTGGAGCACAAGGGCATTTCCACAAAAGAATAGCTCCAAAGAAACACAATTAAAGTTTACAGTAACTGTGGCAGAAACCTGAATGGATAGAAACCTATTTGGTTAGAATAAACAACTGAGTGCGAGAATTCCTTCACAATTGTTAGTCTGATCTGTGCTAATAGGAAGCACTTGGTTGCTATTAAAGTTGACTCAGACTTTTAGAAATTACATTTTTTCACATGAGTGATAGTGGTGTTGCAAAACTTTTTTAAAATGTCTCCCTGTCTTCATTTAATATGAGGAACTGAAACCATTTAGTTTGACCCATGTGCAAAAATATAGGAAACAAGAATAAACATACTTTTTCACACACTGTAGTAAGCAGTGTGTGAAACTTCTTTATTATTAAGGTTTAGATGCTTTGATTCTAAAGCATCCTACAAATGACAGACAGCAATGAGTTAAAGCATTATGACCACTAACGAATGAGATGAATGACATTGATTATCTTGTTACAACAGCACATATCAAAATTCAGGCTTTTTCAGATGGTAAGTGAATACCGTAAATTCTGGACTACAGAGTGCACCTGATTAAAATACTATAATTTTAGAAAGAAAATCAATTTTGTACTTGTACAAGCCGCAATGGATTATAAGCCACATGTGTGTCAATTAGTAATATAAGATATCTACACACAATTTTTTTCTATTAAACGTTACAGTAACATAAACAAATACATATTGCACATGGTTTTATTTTTCGAACAGTGTTTGTAACACGGCTCTTTTATGTATACGTAAGTATCGGTAACACGCAAGTTATGTTGCTTATGATTTTTTACTGAACAGTGCAAGAACAGCATTCCTTTTCCTAAAAGCTGGTAAAAATATATACCGTACAAATACTGAAGCCTACCAGGAAAAATAATTAATCGCTATCTTCATCATGGGCGGGCCTAAGGGTGCCGTGCCCGCCCTTGGACTCACTCGCGGTCACCCTGGGAGTACAAGCCTCTGGGATTGGTCCGGGAGTTTGTGCTTCCATAAACACATCAACCCGAAACCAGCCTATAATATGTTTGCCTGCCCAAAGGTTCGTCCGCAAATCCATGTCTGGTGCCGGGTCAGGTTATGAGGCAAAATGCTTTTGAAAAAAAACAAACATGCATTAGCCGTGCTATATTATTAGCCGCAGGGTTCAAAATATGAGAACAATTAGCGGCCTATAGTCCGGAATTTACGGTAGTTGGTTCTAGGCGACATGTTTGATAAGGGAGTGCAAAGACCTAAGACTTCTTCTTTGGCATTTGGTAAAATAACCTTTTTGTTTTTATGTGTATATATAATGCATGACATTAAAACAATCTATAGCAACTATACACTGAATTCATTTGAAATTAATTGTATTAGACGATTGAACATTGATCCTGGTTTCTCTGCTTTTCATAGTCTCACTAAAAGTATCACTTATACAGGAATAAGTAAAAAAATTGCATAAGGTTTGATTTTGAATGTGACTTGATTTATTTTTATTTGTTCCTTTTAGGACTAGGATTTGATTTGATTTGAATCACTTTAGGCTTGAAGCTGCCTTTATCTCGACTAGCTGGCTTGAATTTCTCTTGGGCTCAACAAAGGTGGTTATGGTATTTTGCCATCAATACCAGGGCTTGACAATGTTTCGTTTAACACTGTCTGCAAAAGGCAACCGATACTGAGCTATGTTGAGCCTATGGCAAAAACATTACAGAATGCTGCTTGACAAATACCACCAGTCATTACATTAGTTTACTCTAGACACATGTTCAAATAATGAGGTTAAAAGGGCTCAATCATCAATTTGAAGCAATCAGCATATGTAACAATGCAGCAGGATAATAGTGTATAAGCAGTTAGGGGAAGGGTGCATTAACGATTTTTTGGATGCCAGTTTGGAAATTCTAACCCTTATAAGAAGATTGTAACTGTGAATTGCTTTGTGTCCTGCAAATATGACTGAACCTTGTGCTGGACAAGAGTGAATTAAGGACTTTGTGTTTTTTTATTTATATTTCTAAGGATTTCTTAAAGCATTCCATTAACCCTGACCTAAAAAACAGACCCGCTTTTCACAACATTTAAGAGAATAAGAGCCTTTTGCTAAAAGGCCAATTGCTGGTGGGAAATCACTTTTTGTCCTTCACAAAAAAATAACAGTTATTACAATCGCAGCCTAACTGTTTACTCTTAACTCCCTAATCCCTTCAATAAAATATTTTTAATGCATGTCTGTAAACTGTACATGTAAATATATGTAAAGTGACCACACATGTAAAATATGTAAACTGTTAACTGCAATCCAGTTTAGGCAGTAAAAATTACCAATTTTTTCATGCTAGTCGTATAGTAAACAGTTACACTTTTCAATGCGGACCTAAGAGAATTTAAGCTGATGTACACAAATACAGTAATTTATCATTTGTAACCTAATTATTATATCTTCTGTTAAAAATTTAATTATGGTTGGATGTGGTTGGACTCATTGTGATGACAAACGTGATACTATAAAATGCATCTTATATGACAGTACTACAGAATGACCAAGTAAATTTAGAAATTTTAGTTAAAATTGCTAAAAGTTGGACCATTAAGAGAATACAGCCTTTTTATGTATTGTCCTAAGGCCACAACTTAACCATGTCTCAGCCAAAAATGGATGCTAATAGAAAGTGTTGTGGATAAAACTGCTGGTGATTATTACCAATCATACACTTGTGTGGAGAGTAATGACCCTACCCTCTCTCACTCGTTGCTCTGTATGTATAGGTTGTGGTTTGTGAGCTGATGATACAATACTCAATTTAAGGACATCATGGTGTCTGGTCTGATTAGAACCCGGACCAGGTCTAAACCATCTAATATGGATTGACAATCATGTTCAGCTGAAAATTATTCAATGTTTTTGCTGTCATAGCAAAATTTCTAGCTTATTTTCACAATACACGGTATTTCCCAATAGTTATTTTTCTGATATTTAGTGGTTCAGAATGTGCAAAACATTACAAATGGAGCATAATTAAAACTATATTATAAAATTCTTAAAACAAATTAAGTAAAAGAAATTTTGATTATGCCTGACTCATTTTTTTTAAATGAAATAAACGGATAGTCACTGTTGTTTATATATTAATGATATCTATGATGTGGTAAGAAACGTACATAGTCAGTAGCCCAATGGTCGTAAAACACTTGCCTGTGAACCCAGTGACAACAAAGTTGCAGTTTCAAACCTCCCACTTTCTACCAGTGTGTCCTTGAGCAAGACACTTAACACTCAGTTGCTCCAGGGGAACTGTCCCTGTTACTTATGATTGTAATTCGCTGTGGATAAGGGTGTCTGCCAAATCCAAGTTCACTTACATATTTTACACTAAGATAACAATAAATATAGTCTTATTGTTTGAGGAATAGTTGTATTATCTGCAAACCTTAAAATGCCCGCAGATGCAGAGAAAGTAGGTGTGACGATTGTTACTTGATGGATATTGATGGATTTTTTGGTTTGCAGAGTGAAATGAGCAGTCTTTCTAATGCCTTAGTTATGCTTCTCCTCTCTCTTGCAGTTTCTTTGGTTTCTCTGTGAACAAGGGGGGAGATTTAAGCTTCTTGCTGAAAGCCTTGAGCTACAGGGAGAGGGTCTTGCAGCGCAGCCTAGCTGCATGACTTTACACTAAGGTCAGTCTCACTGTGGGCCCCTTTCAGATCGGCTGGAAAAAAAAATGTTTCCTGTTCATGTTTTCAACTGTTATTTATTTTGTGGTGGCGGTAGGGTAGTTTAGGGTGGGGAGAAGAATTTTGTTCAATGGCCTTTCTGCATGTACCCATAATTTTATATGGGCCTTGACTGAGGCTTTCTTTCATTACACTATGTTTGTGAGGTTTGAAAAGAATAGGATAATTTACAGCACTGTTTGACAAAATTGAAATTTAAACAGAGTCTAATAAATCCTTTATAACACTGTTGATCACTTTTAGCAGGTAGACAAGCATTACGTGATCAGCCTTGCACTCACACACATAGACTCCATCACTCCATGGACCATGAACTTATTTAATGAATGAAAAAATGTCTGCTTAAAAAAATGTTTTCTGCATATGTAAAGCTATATATGTATGTATGTGAGTATATTTTTTTATATATGTATATAATTTTTGTGTGTGTATGTGTGTGTGTGTGTGTGTGTGTGTGTGTGTGTGTGTGTGCGCGTGTGTGTGTGTATGTGTGTATGTATGTATGTATGTACATATGTACATATGAGTGTTCTATTTTGCAGTATGTTGTTAACCAAAGAGATATACAAGTCTTATACCCCCCCACACACACAAACAAACACACCACCACCACTGATACTAAATTTCCATTCTGTCATCATCCTCCCACACACAGATAGCAACAAAGCACATACAAGAACTTGCACTTCTTACAGATGTGAGTGATAAGAGGGCAATTATTCTTATGCTTTATCACAATTACTATCTGTGTCCATTTAAATACATTTAAACAACTGGTGCAAGAAAAATCATTTTGTTCTATTAAGTTAATAACTACGTATGACATGTAGTTACATAATTTATGTAAATTATTCTTTATTTAACTTTTTGTCTGTGATTGATTTGCATAATTTTGTACATAAATTCTATTTTAGTTATAATGAAGCCAATTACCATCTTCTTCTTGTTATTGCTAAATGCCTTCTAGTGACATTGGTGCAGTTTGCACTGGCTGTCCAAGAATGCAAGGTGAAAGATGACCATGCAAGGTAAGTGTGAAAGCAGTTTTAAACTCAGCCATACACTGCACTGCAAGCACCTCTCTTCTTCTTTTGACTCATCAGACACAGCCTATGGAAAGTTCTCAGAAACTGTACAAACACCTTTTGTTTGCACACAGATATTCGAGGTTCCATAGAGTCTTTCTGCAGTGGAAAAAAAGTAGTGCACCTGTTTACATGAGCTCTGGACGTATCTCTGTTTGGGCACTGATGGGAGGTAGCAGTGAACATTTTTAAACCACTAATTCTAAAATAGATAGAGCCTCTGGATACTTTTGAATTTTAGCTCCATTTTACTGGTGTACAGATGCACAATTTATGTCTCTCATCTTCCAGCCCTTCATCAATGTTCCTTTTCTGACCACAGAGCCTATTTTGACGGGCAGCACAGCTCAGCTGATTACGGTTTACTGCACATTTTTCTCTCAACAGCAGAGGATCTGTGTTTGGGGTTGGCAGACAAATTGTATATCGCAACAGGTGGTTTTTTTTTTCTTCAATTATTGTCCTCATTTAAGTACAGTGGGCCTTATAGTCATGTGTGAATGCACCCCAGCATGGACAAAGAGAAATTCTTTCTCTGCATTCAACTTCTTCACCCATGTGAAAGACCAGGCAACCACATGCACTGTGCCTGGGATGCAGTGTGTGAGTACAGTACTTGCTCAAGTGTACCTCAGTAGTGCCTCTGGCAGTCCTGAGATTCGAACCCACAACCTTCTGATTGCAGGCGCAACTCACTAACCATCAGCTGCCCCAGGCCACCATTTGCATCCTGCAGTGATATTAAGTTATAAATCCAAAGGTTAGAACATTTAAGGTGTTTTTCCTATGCCTTCTGACAGAAGGTCTTGCAATCATATCAGATTAGTACATTAAGTAAACACTGAAAAAAAAAATCTGGACTGTTTATTGAATAAGGCACAATACATGACAGCAATTTGGAACAGATATTATTATTATACACCTCTCAGCCATAGCAAAGAAATATTGTGATGTTTCCCCTTTTGTGCCACCAAAAGCGTCTCTGAACCATTGCGGCATGGTTCGACTTCCCAAGACACCTGAGGGTGTGCTGTGGTACCTGGCACCAAGCAGCAGATCATTTAAATTCTATAAGTGGTGAGGTGGGTCCTCCGTGGATTGAAATATTTTGCCCAGCTTATCACACAATGGATTAAGATCAGCAAAAATTGTCGGCCAGTGTTGGAGGCCACCTTGAACTCGGTGTCAATCTGTTCCTGAATAATGTTTACAGTGTGCCAGGTTGCATTTTCCTACTATGAGAGGGTACTGTCATTAGGGAATACTGTTGCCATGAATGGGTTTACCTGTAGGTTTAGGTAGCTGGTACATTCAAAGTAACATCCACAATGTTTCCAAGATGAACATTACCCAAATCATCTCACCTCCCTCTTGCCTCCTAGTGCATCCTAGTGCTGTCTTTTTACTAGGCAATCAATGTATCCACATGTGTTTTCTCTCAGGGCACATTATGTCATTGCTGCATGATCCCGTCTCAATGCTTACATGTTAAGTGTAAGCATTTTTGGTGGTGGATAGGCACGGACACTCCAAACTAGACAGTCTAGATTTTTTTAAAATAAATGTTGAGGAAAGTGTGTAATGATTTAGGCATGCACTTTTTGAACTGGTATCTATAGACTTTCATTAGCCCCCTAGCTCCAGTGTTTCAGTACATTTTTACCAAACGATTGGAATGTGGTATAGTTCTGTTCAGCATTTAGCAGACGTTCTAATCCAGAGCGACATACATCAGTCCAGTAATCCACGTCTGTTCTTTATACCTGTAAATCTACACTAAGATCAACACTTGCTTTCAACCAAGTTACTAACAGCTTCCACACTTTAACAAACACTGTCAAAATAAATAAAATGTAAAAGATTAATACACAAATAACGAAAAGCAGTTCAAATGTAAGTGCTGGAAGTTATAGTATATATATGTATATATA
>JBBKCR010059791.1:0-10496 GCA_037577295.1 Ladigesia roloffi | reverse complement strand
AGAACCTGATACAACTTCAGTACCAGCACAGTACAGTTTAGAACCTGATACAACTTCAGTACCAGCATAGTACAGTTCAGAACTTGGGAGTTGTGCTGTAACATGTGGCTGATCCTTCCTCCATTATAATGGTTATGTTTGATCGCTCCGCCTGGACCAGATGTTAACGATGTCTGCTTTGAGTTTTAAAGTAATTCTAGTTTTTTAACATTTTGTAAAATAGCAGCGAAACAGCCCCGCCCACCTCGAACTCTGTAACGTACTCATGAGGAAAATGAGCTGAATTGATCTGAACTTTTGAACCGAATATCGGGCTCCTCCTTCATGCATTTTGCTTTCTATGGCTGTTAAAATGCAAATAATAATTTCCCCCCAGGCCGTGTCCGCCTGACGAAACCGAACCCCCCCCACTACAGACACACCGTCTCCACTTCCACACACTGTTGTATTTTTGGTAAACTTGCGTGTCGGTGCGGGAAAGAGGCGTGAAAGAGGTTTAGTCCGTAACCTCGCTGCCTCCGATAACAAGTAAGCTCTTAATCCCTCACTCCCGCCGTCGCTGTCATTTTTTGATAAAGTTGTTGTGGAAGCTTGGCTAATTATTGTAACCACCCCCCCCCCCCCCAAATCTCTTTCACTTTCTGTTTGTTTGTATAATGTCGCTTCTATTTGACCGGACGGAACATTTTATCGATCCCTTATCCTTACGTTACGACTGAAAACATTTAAAATTCAGTATGAGCAGTATAAAAAGCTGATTAAAATTTTATTCATTATATATCGTCGCTGTCACACAGAAACCTCGTAACTCTTTGTTTTTTGTTTTCTTTTTTCCTAAATCGATAATATTGGTCAGTCTTCACATGGTTCTGTAAAAGTTTGAAATTATTAACCAATGAAAAGTGTTGAAAAGATTTATATACATTTTTTGACAGTATTTATACACATCGTTTTATGAGTGTCCTGAAAAATAGCTATTTTTGACATATGAGGTTTTTGCCCAAAGGCGACGATATACAAATGCTTTGTATAAATACTGTAGATAGATAACTTACAGTTCAGTGAATCACTGGTAACACTAATATTGATCAGTAGTAGATCAGTAATATGGATATAAGTATTGATATTTCACATGGGTAAGGCTGTTGCGTATGATAATAATAAGCTGTTGCACATAACGGCATTGTTTTATTTCCCGATAAGAAATTTGCACATGGTAGACCGTTGCACATAATAATAATGATCCAAAAGATCCAAACTTTTGCGCACTTACATAACCCTCAGTGTGTAATCACCCCTTCCCGATACAGGTCCCTGAAATGATGGCGCGTGTTATTGTTTCTGACGTGGTTTGGTGTGAGATTTCATTACAGTGGAGACTCTGGCAGGACCCATGCCTATCGCTGCTCATGCATGGAGCCTGTTCAGGATCCACCAGAGCCTCAGACCTGAACTGTATGTCTGTAGGTCCACTGGAGGGACTTTAATAGGAGGAAGAACCTGACTAGCATGAGAACAAGCTTAGGGAGGATGCCTTCATGAACATGTTTCTCAGTAGGAGCCCCTCCTTGGCAGCTTACTGTACCTGAGGATCCGCAAACTGGTAATAGGGCCGCGGCCGAGTGCAGGCAGAGGCAGGCTAATGGTTATTTATGCCTGCATTACCCCTTCCAGAGTCCGAGTCGTAACAGGCAAATCTAATCTCGGGGCTTGGGCCGGGCCCAGCCAGTGGTAAATGCACCGCTAAGTGTCTCGTTTGGCCGTCCTGCTGCGGTGTGGAATCCAGGCTGTGCCTGATGTATCAGACCTGGCAACTTTCAAGTCTCTTCTCAAAACCCATCTCTCCAAATCTGCTTACGGCCTCTAACCGATTTTTTCATCCACACCCATGTGTTCCTCTGGTGCTGTCTTCTTACACTTATGTATTTGAATGGCATATAAAATTTCCATTAATTTAAATGACTTAGATTTAACAGAAACAGGCCAGTAAACTTTATGTACTGTGTATTTATCAGTCGCATGTAAATGAAACAATTATGAATTATATTTATGTAATAATACAAACAAACTGAATAAACAATGGCAGATTGTTAAATATCTATCTTTAAATAAACCTGATGTAAAACATCTCAAACATTTGAGCTAAATGAATTTTGCTCTTGCTCGTCATATTTAAATTTGTTTTTACTGCTTCAATTTCATTGTTTTCACAATTAACAGATTTATGCTGAAACATGTGAATAAATAAATTCTAAAAATTTAGTTATTTAAATAAAATAAAATAGATAAAAATACCGAAATATAAACTATGCCATGATTACTTTTTCTGAGTGTATTCAAGTTTTAAATATGCTTTGCTTTAACTTATAGATTTTAAGTAAATGTTTCAATGTAAATCTATTATATTACTGTATCTTCATGTAAAGTTTCTTTAAAAGCATTCTATAAATAAAATGTATTATGATTATGATTATTTGCCGGGTCTGTTGTGTATTTCCGTAATATCGTTTGAATTTGGACTGTGTTGATATTGATACTTGGAGAGTCTTTTATCAGTTCAGTTTCTCTACTGAGAGTCCCGCCCACCTCACCCAGTAGCGTTCTTTGATTGGCTGTGGCATCTCTTGCTGGCGTGTTATGACGTGTTAATGGCGACTGTTTCTGGACTGTTAACCATTGTTGTTACTTAAGTTCAGTTCATCTCTCACAATATTCTCCCAAAGATATTAGCATGTGTTACAATTATTGCCGCCTTGTGTCTCTCTTTAAATCGTATGTTTAAATCGTAATCAGTTTGTACAACTGGAACTAATAATGATTTCAGTATTGTCCAGCTATTAGTGGCGTTCCACAGGGCTCCGTATTAGACCCCTTCAATTTATTACTTCTATGCTTGGATGCATATTTGGACATTTGGAACAGTTTGACTGTTTTGTATGAGCTCTATACAGCCACTATGCCTACTACTACTTATCTCTATTTCATCTGACTGTCTGCTTGAAATATCCTTAGACTTAACAGTGATGAAACTGAGGTTCTCCTCACAGGTACCTAGGTCTCTACCTATTGACAATTTTAAAGGTTTTCCCTTATAGTTAAGAGAACTGTCATCCTTGATACTCCTTTACATTCTGAAGCACAGATTGATAATGTCTCATATTTTCATCAAGCAAACTAGGTCGTCTACGTCGTCAAGTTACTGCTATTCCTGTATACGCTTCGGTTACATATTGATCGATGCTTTTAATACGTGTGACAGATTGAAAACTGTAAATCTAGCCTCCCTTCCACAGACTTCTCCACAAACTTCAGCTGGTTCAGAATGCAGAGGCCCGTATCTTTACTGGATCTTCTTCAATGGAACTGACTTCAATGACTCTCGGTTGCATACAGTATGAACTTTAAGATTCTGCATCTCACTTTCAAGACACTTCATAACCTCCATATCTTTCTGATCTCCTTCACATCTGCAGCCATTCTCCTAGATCGTCTTCTTCCATTAATCTCACCATACCTCATTCCCGTTAGTCTATCAAACCATTTTATATTTCATACTTTGAATCTAAGCCTCTGACTGTGATCTCTCACAATTTTCTCCCAGAGAAATCTGCTGTAAATGTAACTGTAGTAAGAAAAACATATAATAAGTGATGTAAATGTAATTATTGTAAATGTTTTCCCTCATGTAAGAATTTTTGGTAACCCATCATTTGAAGGGTTCTACATAAGGGTGACATAAGTATGACATGGCTCATGTTATGCAAATTCATGACACATTAGTGAGGTTTATGACTGCTGTCATAATGTGTCATTCAGGTTTTTGGAGTGTCAAGTTGACATTGTGTGTGTGTCACCATTATGACGACTTGAGGTCCAGGAAAGGTCACAATCCTAGAAGATAATCAAACACACTCGAACTGGTCCACATAATAATTTAACAACTATGTCGCACAAAGTTATTCCAAATACCAAATAACACATGATGACAAACAACATAAAAATGACCAATGTGTCGCTAACGTGCATGATGTATGTCATGTCAGTCTTATGATGGTTACATGTCACCCTTATGTAGACCCCTTCAAATAAAGTGTTACACTCATATATTGTTTATACCGGTCCCAGCAGTGGTATCTGATTAAGCTGTTCAGGCCGGTTCACTCCAAAACTAGTGTAAACAACCTTCTCTTTGGGATATTAAACATCCATCCTTACCACCCAGCCTCCTCTGCACTAAGACTGACGGGCGGATGCTGAGTTGGATGTTCTGTTTCACTGGCGGTAACCGAATGATTTCTCACAGTTAATCTACCTAAAACTCGGGGGTTTGTTTGTTTACACCCCCGTGCCTCTGGCTGGGATGGTGGTTGTGTGATGTGAAGAATGGAAAGTATTGTTAATAGCTGGGTCTCGAGTCCATTGCCTTACCAACCAACAGGCCAACCCTCCGACCGCACCGCCAGCTGTTCATCCGCCGCCTAAACTTCAGGAAGATTTTCTAAATTAATATTCTGTCTTCGCAGCTTCCTTCTGTTCTACATCTTCCAATGTAACTCAGGTGATTTTAATAAACTCATGGATTATTTCAGTACTCCTGCGGCGGGTTTTATATCGTGCCTCAGCAGTATTGGTTTACAGTTCATCATCGATTTTCCTGCACACTTGAGAGGTTTTCTGTTGTAAATAAAACCCTCCAGCCACAGTACAACACCTTCACAACCTTTTTAATACCAGATTTTAAAATCTCCTCCAACAAATGACAAGTTCTGGAAAACAGCAAACACTTTGTCCAGCTTTTCTTGATCATCCACTTTCTTCTCTCTATGGGTTTAAGCTTCCGGCCGTGTCTTAAATATCCGATTTTATTCAAAAATCAACGTTTTCTGCCTGTTAGCTAGATCCTCTGTCCTCCCAGCCCCAGTCCTCCCAGTCCCAGTCCTCCCAGTCCTCCCAGCCCCAGTCCTCCCAGTCCTCCCAGTCCTCCCAGCCCCAGTCCTCCCGGCCCCAGTCCTCCCAGTCCTCCCAGTCCTCCCAGCCCCAGTCCTCCAGGCCCCAGTCCTCCCGGCCCCAGTCCTCCCAGCCCCAGTCCTCCAGGCCCCAGTCCTCCCAGCCCCAGTCCTCCCAGTCCTCCCAGTCCTCCCGGCCCCAGTCCTCCCTTTTTAGTAATTGGGTGGTCATTTGTTTTGTCAAGGACTTTTATTAAGATATAAGTTGTAAATCAAAAAACATTAATTTATGCGAAAACATTTATTCATTCTTTCTCCAATGTGTAGAATTTACATTATTGTGGGATTAATAAAAGTTAATCTTATCTTACTAAGGTGGGGGGGTGTATATTAAAATGGCCCCAAATTTTACAATTATAATGGCCAACTGTAGCATTATTTTAGTTTTAATTCCCCTCTCACTCTGCTCCTCCTGTACCTGTAGGTTCTGCTGTTGTGGGAAGGTTCTACCTACAATCCCGTTCTGATGAAAACTAGGGAAGTTGAGGTTCTGTGGTGCTACATCAGAGGACGGAGGGCCGGTTGATATTTTACAAGCACAGCCCTTTTTTGGTGAGTAATACTCAGTCAGCAGCTTCGTTGTTTTTTGCTAAAAGTTCCATAAATTCCAGACAGAGAGCACCGGATTAAAAGCTGCAGGCTCTAATTTTAGAAATAAAATCAGTTCTGTACTTGAACAAGCCGCCCCGGATTATAAGCCGCATGTGTCTCTCGCTGTAATATGAGATTTATACACAGAATTTTAAACTTTTAAACGTTACAGGAAAATAAACAAATACATACTGCACATGGTTTTATTTTTGGAACAGTGTGTGTAACGCGGCTCCATGTAAGTATCCGTCCGTATCAGTAACACACACATTCTGTTCTTCTGCTTTTTAACTGAACACGCCCCCCTAAGCCCCGCCCATGATGAAGATAAGTTAGATGAAGGAGATGAATGAGTTTTCCTGGTGGCTGCAGTATATATACCGTGTATATTTTTACCGGCCGGTAGGAGATGGAATGTTGTTCCTGCACTGACTCACTTAGCCCCGCCCCCTGGGAATATGAGTCTCTTGGATTGGTCCACAAATCCGGGTCTGGCGCCGGGTCTAGTTACGAGGGGAATGTTTTTGGCGTCATTAAAAAAAAACATGCATCAGCCGCACCTGATTATTATTATTATTATTATTATTATTATTATTATTATTATTATTATTATTATTATTATTATTGTTATTGTTATTATTATTATTATTATTATTATTATTATTATTATTATTATTATTATTATTATTATTATTATTGTTATTGTTATTGTTATTGTTATTATTATTTTTGTTTTTGTTGTTGTTGTTGTTGTTATTATTGTTATTTGTATTATTATTATTTTTTGATTATTATTTTTACTGTTATTATTATTATTATTATTATTATTGTTATTATTATTGTTATTATTATTATTATTAGCTGCAGGGTTTTGGGGGGAAAATTTGCGGCTTATAGTTATTACGATATTCAGTATATTGACTCTAGTGCAACATCCAGCAAAGCCGCCCCCGTTAGAACTGGGAAGTGTCTGGTTGGTGTGAGAGTGAATAATTCAGACGTGTTGTCTGGTCTTAAACACGGCGTCTCGTGGTTTTTTACGTTCTCCTCTTGAAACTGATCTCATTTTGACATAAATGGAGTTAGACGGTGTGCCAGTTCTGCCCTGGTGCTCATAAATGTTTTTTTGTTGAGGAAACGCTCCTCAGTATCTGCTTCCTCTCCTGCAAGAGCTTAATGAAGTGAAATCTTTATTAAACGTGTCGGATTTATTCCCTCCCAGTAATAGTATGAGACTCTGACCTAATTCAGCGTGGAAGTGATGCCAGGCGTGCTCCCTGAAGAGAACGTCCTCTGGAAAGGCGGCTGCGTCCCAACAAGCAAATTCACTCTCTTACCTGCACTGTTTTATTCCAAGCTGCCAGGACAAATTTCTTGTATAGTTTACCTTAGATCCGTTTATTTTTTACTCGGGAAATAACGGAGACATCAGGATTCAACCTTTCAGTCCATTTGACACCAGAGTTTGTAACCGTGTGTCTAATAATAATAATAATAATCATCGTAAACTCCCTGGCCTTCCCTAATCAGTGTGCGGTTGTTTTCCCAGCCGTGTGCGGTGTGCTTGTGTAGCAGAACAGAAATACTCCGGGTTTATTTTTAACTCTTGCGTGCAAACAGTTTCTGCCTGGAAACAATAAAAAATTCAGCTTTCATGTGAAGATCTGAGTTCATAATCCAAACAGCAGCAACTGCACAATCGGACGGAGCAGCCATGTTGCTTTTTTATGGAGGTTCTGTATTTAATATGGAGGTTCTATATTTAATATGAAGGTTCTGTATTGAATACGAAGGTTCTGTATTGAATACGAAGGTTCTGTATTTAATACGAAGTTTCTGTATTGAATACGAAGGTTCTGTATTGAATATGAAGGTTCTGTATTGAATACTAAGGTTCTATAGGCTCTTGAGTAGGGACGGTGCGATTATCGTCTGGGAAATAATCGTGGTTTCACCATTTTCACGATTATTTAACATGGATTAATTTCACACAGTGTAGCTACACAATCACATTCTTTAAAAGTTTTTACCTTTTATTTACTCCTGTTTAAAACACACAGAAGCCCCATCGTCCTGAATCTGTACCTCTGTATTGTCTGTGAATCCAAAATACTCCCATCAAGTCTGGCAGAAATCTCTGGTGTTAGCTCCTGTGTTGTAGCTCCATGTAGCTTCATGTCGCTCCACAGGCAGCAGCAGCACAAACTCATTCGCAGTATTTTGAAGGCGTAAAAGTTGAATATTCTCTCATGATGGAAAAAGTAGAGACGATTGTAGACGAAATTGAGGAGAGATTTTATCTTAGTTTTTATTTTATAAAAAAAAAACATTTTAGTCTCGTGTTTGTATGTGGGTGCACATTCCAAGAGAAACTGTGTGTGGTGAAAACATGCGTTGTCGTGAGGTGGTAAAAACTAAATACATAAAAATGCCTATTAGTATACTGTAAACCCAAAAGGAAACACAGGAGAACAATCGAGACGCTCCACGGGGGAAATTCTGGCCTGCTGCTGTGTCAAAGGGCAGCAGCAAATCAGAGGCAAGGAGAAATAAATAACTCTCTTGGATTGGCGACTTTCAAACCTCCCGCCACTGAGTACAGTGGTGTTTCACCATCCCAAGACGCCTTTTTTTGTGTTTCTCTCCACAAAACCAAAACATTTCTAGCTATTTTTATATGGAAATTAAGTTAAATTAACATTAATAAAACGGTGACGTCGGGTCCTCGTCCGCCACGGCCCCTCGTCCCTGTGCTGGTTGTTTGTGTTTGGGTGCGGTTCCTAGCACTCCAGGACGAGGACGTGGCGGTCACAAAAAACAAAAAGGGGGATAGCTGCAGTTTCCGCGTTAATGTGGGGGTTTCAGCAAACAGTTATTATGGGTGGAGACAAATACAAATACGGTATTCGGATTGGCACAAATAACATGTTATTTTGTGAATACCGTTTTCGGACAAACACTTAAAAAAATATTTGTATTCGGGCCCACCCCCCCGCCCCCCTCGCTCCGTCACACACTCGCGTGGTTCGGGACGCCGCTCTGCACACCCCTAATATAAATATTCATCTCTGATCTTTAAGAGGAAGTAGCGTGAAGATTAAAGATGACCTACAGAAGGGTCTTGAGTCTTCTGCCGGGACGCGTGAAGGGCGGCGGTCTCTGGTTTGTTGTGCGGAGTGTGATGGGCTGTGGAGGTTCTTAGATAAACCCCCTGACGAATGACATCAGTTTCTGTGTCCCGTCAGTTCCATTAATCTCCAGACTGTAACGGCCGCGGAGATAAATGAGTGCGGGGTCTCTGGGGTGTGAGGGACCGGCTCCCAGTCATCATTCCTGGAGCTCACAGATCTCAGATCAGATTAGCGCCGGCCCCCGGTCCTCATGAGTGTTCCGTCAGTCCTGTTCTCTTCTCGGGGAGATTAAACTGGTTTGGGTTCATCTCTGGTTTGTTTTTGGGTTTAGTTCTGGCTTGTCTTGGATCATTGTTGAACTTAAATTTATTTTCAGCAGTTATGATATTACTGAGAGGAGCGTTTGATGTCTATCAATCTGTTTAAAAAACACACCCACCAATAAAATAAATTAAATCCATACATTGCTATAAACGTCAGTGGTAAAACAATTTTAAAATCAACGGTAAAACAATCTAAGGCTTTATCAATAAAACAGACCGTCCTCAGATCCTGGAGATCCTGAAGGGGGCGCTCTGTTAATCCTGAACTTCAGCTCCACCCATAACCCAGAGAACAAAAAAGGAACATCACTGGATTATAAAAGATTACTAAAAACAATTCTCTGTCTTTGTTCTCCCAGCACTGCTGACTCAGTCACGCTGCTGGAATAAACTAATTTACAATTTAGATTCACACGGTAAATATCATTTCTTCTGAGAATGAGAACAAAAACAAACAACACAGGATTATAGAAGTGCAGGCAGGACTGGAGAGAGAGAGAGAGACAGAGAGAGAGAGGGAGGGACAGAGAGAGACAGAGAGAGAGAGAGAGAGAGAGAGACAGAGAGGGAGCGAGAGACTGAGAGAGGGAGAGGGAATAAGCGAGAGAGAGAAAAAGAGATACAGAGGGAGAGAGAGACAGATAGAGAGCGAGAGAGACAGAGAAAGAGAATAAGGGAGAGAGAGAGAGAATGGGGGAGAGAGAGAGAGAGAGAATCACATGTTTATAAACCCAGCGGGAGAACCAGCAGTCACCCCACAACTCATCCACGGTAGTTACAGCCGGCGGAGTGTTGCGGAAAACAGGGCGCTTGACTCTGGGCGAGCAGAGAGTCTGGTTTATGTTCCTGTGGGCAGGATGGCTGGAGAAGGTCCTTGTTTGTGGTTTTGGAAGCTTTTAACAGACTCTGGTATCGATACGCAGTATTGGGACAAATCTGATGTTTCAGGTCCGAGTTGAAAGACTGAAGAGCCGGAGTGTTGGCTGTCTGTCTCTGTGGGGCCGGAGGAACTGATCGTGAATGTTAAAGATGACGACAGTCTCTCTCCAGTGTGTCTGCAGGATCCTGTACCTTTGAAGTGCTTGTTTAGAAGATAAAGAGATCAGAGGAGGGCCGCTCGGTTTTGGGCCTGGAGGCGTTTTGGTGCTGAAATATCAAAAGACCGTCCCGCTGAGTCGGGCGGTTCTGTCTCCGCTGAGTCGGGCGGTTCGGTCTCCGCTGAGTCGGGCGGTTCGGTCTCCGCAGTGTCGGGCATTTCGGTCTCTGCAGTGTCGGGCGGTTCGGTCTCCGCAGTGTCGGGCGGTTCGGTCTCCGCAGTGTCGGGCGGTTCAGTCTCCGCAGTGTTGGGCGGTTCAGTCTCCGCTGAGTCGGGCGGTTCAGTCTCCGCAGTGTCGGGCGGTTCGGTCTCCGCAGTGTCAGACGGTTCGTTCTCCGCAGTGTCGGAC
>JBBKCR010059760.1:0-10497 GCA_037577295.1 Ladigesia roloffi | reverse complement strand
ATTCCCTGTATATGCACACACATATACTTGGCCAAATAAAGCGATTCTGATTCTGATTCTGATTCTGATTCTCAGTTCCAACTTGGGATTACATGTGTCTTGCTCAGGAACCTAGTGGGGGTGTGTTGAGTTTAGGATTCGAGCCCATGACCTCTTGGTCTAGAGGCAAGTGTCCTATCCACTAGGACGCCCACCCCCACCCACATATAATAAATATGGGTCTATAAAATAAAAAACATATATTTAAATTTGTGTGTGTGTGTGTGTGTCCATCAAGGAGACGGGTGGAAAAGAGCAAATATACCTGTATATATAAAAGTAAAAACAAAAAAGATCAAAGTGATTTAGAGGAAATGTCTGTGCTTGCATTCTGTTTGGGTCTGATTACAGAACGCTTGACGGGCTCCTCTATTGTATAAACTCCCACACAAAAGCATATCTACAGCACAGGCTCTCTCCTGCACTCTCCCAGGGCTAATCTGAGTACACACACAATGTCAGTCATTGTCAAAGCTGGCGTTCGTTTGTCTCCTACACAAAAGCTGTGTTGGCATGTAGGAAAGCTGAGTTCTGAAGTAAAATGTGACGGGAGGGACGTGGAAGGTCAAACTTGGACCGGGCCGATGGTTGAGGACATCCTGCGCGGCCCCATCACTCAAAAGGAGTGGCTTTTCATAAAGCGTTGTGACATCAGCCTTTTCCACCTAAATGTCATGTGTTGTCCTGCCATGAGATCCAGGCTTTCACCCTTTGCACACTCAAAGCAGGATGAACTGGCTTTGTTTTCGGATGGTAATATGTTCTACTTATCACTGCCTTAATGTTCCATTTGCATGCCTTAAATGGGTGCTACACTTTCAGCTTTGTTTGATAGAATGTACGCATGGATTACCAGCCGCCTGGAGCACATATGAAGCCATGTCTCATTCTTGCTGTGTACTGTGTGTGCTAAACTCAATTTCAGGAACTCATATTAATCCCAATGGATTTGGGTCTGTTGACATACAGCCTTTGCACAGGAGTTTGGACAGGTGCACTGTTTCAGGGTTTGCTGCAGCAGATAGAGCCCCAGTTTGAGTCTTATCGCACCGGAGCAGGTCCCTGTCACATGTGACCTATCAAATGTCAGGCCGTGGTTCAAGGCTTCCTGAGCAAGCTGTGGCCAGAACTGCAGATGAGGGGAAAGGGATGCAGGGAAGCACAGTGAGGAGAAAGGAGCAGTGGAAAGTGCACAGACCTTGCCTAGATTCTTCCTGCTGACCTTGTCTCAAAGCTCCATGTAACCTCCCTGGATTACGTACGGTGTAAATACCATGAAAGGTCTCTTTCTGGATGAATGTCATAATTCAGTTAATAAAATTGTTCTTATATACTCTAGGGCTGTACTTGAATATTTGAATATTCGAATATTCATTCGGCGGGGTGGCATTCGACTTTTCATGTTGAGATTTGAATATTCGAAATAAGAAAAAAAAAACACAAGCTGTCCCATTACTTTTGACTCCCGGGATTTCTGAACCGCATTGATCCACAAAACAGGCACCAATCTGCCTCAAACTTAACAGTAAAATAGACTTCCAAGAGACCTTTCCAACAACTCCTATGACCAACCGGAGGTATTAGCTGTAAACAGTTAGAGACGGAGGGCATTAAAATACACGTCTGTCTTTAACGGAGCTGCAGAGAATTAAAATGCGCTCCGGGGCTAACGGTGCATTTCTCCCCACAGCTCGGACCAAGGAAAAAAATATATATATATTTTTTTTTCTTTATAGGTGTGTGTGTGTGTGTGTGTGTGTGTGTGTGTGTGTGTGTTACTGTGCCTCCCATTAAAGCTGTTTTTTACTGTGAAGTTTGAGGCAGATTGGTGCCTGCTCAGTGGATCCACGCGAAAAAAGTAAGAAAAATTGTTTATTTTGCATTTTGCCCCAAGTGTTTACAGCTGGCTGGTGGTGGAAAAATGCATTTGAGTTGGTTTTGAGACGTTTGTGTGAGTTTTTAATGAGATTTGTTGAGTTTTGTGGCTTTTTGTGAAGATGCTATCTGGCTAGCCGGTTTCCACTGGCTAATACTCTGCAGAAGAGCGTGCCGTTCGGCCGGGTCTCGCGGCAAATTCAAAACGGGCTTTGTGGCTATTGAGGCAGAAGAAGAAAAGCTGTGTTTAGCGGTTTGTTTATTTATAATTCTTCTTTGAAAATATGGATTTCTGAATCCAAGATGGCGAATACAAGATAAGAATACATTCAGCCCCCTCCCACCGAAACCTCGGTTATTCAATGTTTTTCACTACCGAATACTCAAGGCTCAAATAATGGCAATCGGACCGGCCCTAATTTACTCACGTTTTACCATTTTAAAACAGTGCATTATGTTATATCATTAGAAGTGGCAAAATTAGATTGATAAGAATGAATGTATTATTTTAAATCACCCAGTAACATTATTTTCACTGTGTAGCCCATTTGTTTCTTGCACAAAGCTAAACATAGAAATCAAATGATTTCCATAGAGTAAACATGAGTTCCATTTTTGAACACTGTCCAGTGGGAGCAATAGTGGCTGCATGTTCCATCTGGTGTCTTTGTAAATAATATATAAAATACACAGTCAACTCCTCCAAAGCTTTTACTCCCATGTTCATTCATGTGACTAGTGGAGTCTTGTTCCATTGGAGGCTCCATTGGAGTTTTCCACTTTGCTGTTGCTCTTGTGTGACGACTGCCGGGCCGGTCGGTCACGCTCCCTTTCCCCTGAGAATTGACGTCCCTTTACTTTAGTCCACCCTACGCAGTTTCCCTTAGTTCCCTCCTAGTGTGTTCCCCTGGTTTGTGCCGCGCCCCGCTCATTTGGTCCACCTGTCCCACATTACCTGGAGTCCCACCTGTCCCTGATCCCCTGGGCTATATAAACCCCAGCCGATCCTTTCCCCAGTGAGCCAGTTTTGGTCTTTCTAACTTTGTTGCTCATGTTTCTGCTTCTCCCTCTTTGCAGGCTGGTGCTCTTCACATTTTGAAGTAGGGTTGGTGCAGTTCCGTGCACTCCTCGCCAAAGTGGAGCTGGGTCTACTCAGTGATTCCCTGGGTTTTGGTTTTGTTGTTCGTTTGAGGGGTACCAGCCTTGCCTTTCATGTCCTGTCTGTATGTTTGTGTCTTTCCATCATTAAAACCCCTAAACCTAACCCTGAGAGCGTCTCCACTTTCTTATCCGCGGAGAGATCCGTGACATGTAGTTAATTAGCTGCTTATTGGTTTATCCACAGTTGTCTCATAAGCACTGCCCTGCCCTGCTACCAGAAATGTAAAAGCTATATTTGAATGAAATGGCTACAATTGCAGATAACAATATAACATTTAAGCATTTCGGCTATTACAAATGATTTGAAGGGTCATACTAGACACATGAGTATAGAGGTACAGAAAGACCATTTTTCCAGGAGAGTGAATATAGGGGACCATGGGGAGTACAGTGTGTATGCATGTACATTGGGTGACTAAAACTTCTCTGGAAAGTACTACTTCTCTGACTGTGCCTATAGTTTTGATTATTTTTGATTTAGAGGTAAAATGGCATTTTGCATATTATTCATTCCTATCACATTTGACAGACAAACATGAGAGTACATAACAATCATATCCAAGCACATGGCATGTGGACACTTGAATCAATTAATTCTATTTTGCTGGGGGACCTGGGACCCATCAGAAGCTGGGCTGGGAGGGAGAGTGTATTTGGGAGATCCGCTTCAGCCCCTGCTGACTGGGGCTGATTCCGTTTGGCCTTTCTTTATCTCCGTTCCTGGGTGACTTATCTCTCCAGTGCTTTGACATGACTTTGCAATTATGTATGTTTCGCTCAGAATGGATTTGCGGGGGATAGTTTGACACGGTGGGAAAATTGAACGCTGTAGTGTCTTAGTGGGAATAACGCTGGGGTGTATGCGGGTACGGAGATAAGGACGTTCCCTGGAGCCCTCTAACAGCTAGCATTGCACATACATTTTATTTCATTTCATTTGCAAGGGGTAGATTAAATGCAGCCTTGATAAAGGCATACACTGCATTTTATTTCGAAAAGACTATTTGTTTTCTGCAAACATACACTTTATCGATTGTGTCACGTACACCAAAGGCATCATTTCTTGATAAATTGTTTCTAGGGGAGGAGAGTAGTTTGCTCTTGCTGCCCCTGGGCAGTTTGTTGTGAGAACTTCTGAGTCAGGGTGGGAAACAGATGACATTCTGTGGTGTGGAATAATCTATGGGAGCAGAGGTATGGCATTGGAAGGGCGACGGCTGGGGGCAGTCGATAATGAAGCGACGTAATGGGAGTTGCGTGCCGTTCCTACGTTTTGCCTTCCTGGCCTTCATCCTTCTCCCTGACAGGCCCAGCGCAGAGCATGCTGCTCCTGAGGCAGTGGGGCAGGGACCTGACCGGACCCCAGCACAAAGAGCTGTGCTGGGCTGTTACACTCTCTCTCTTGTTTCTTTCTTGTTCTCTGCCTCATTCTTTTTCTCATTTTTCATTTCTGTTCTCTCCTGCCCTCCCTCTCTTTTGCCTTGTGTGTTCCTCTCCTCCCACTGCAGTTGTGACCTCTAGACAGGTCCATTATTATTTTTTTCCTTCACATTCGTTCAATTGTTGTTGTTATTTTTGTGTGTGTGTGTGTGCACTCACTTCCTGTTCTTGAAACCTTTCTCTTTGCTTTCCCTTCCATGCATTTACAGACTTTCCCATTCACTTTTTCCTTACCAGTCCCTGTTCAGTGTCATCTGCCCCTTATTTATGCTAGTGAAGTGCAGTAACACTTGCATATATCTCTTATACTCTTATGTGAAGCAGTTTCAGTAACTTTTTCAGCCTAAGTATTCATCCTTGGTGTCGGAAAAGTTGTTCCTATCTGCAAAACAAGACCTTTTGAGCTAGTTTCTCATTTAATATCAATATTTCAAAGGCATAGGTTTAAATTGGGCAGAATTTTGCAGCAGATTTCTAATTAAGATTGTACCACAGCCATCAGCTAAATGGTAGGTCTACAGAACTGTGCAAAAGTCAGAGGCCACTCTGTCATTTATTTATTTTCCAGTCAAAATGACCAATCTATTAATTTTTCATTCAAAGAAACAGGAAGCTTATTGTAACTATGAAATTATCTTTTTTTAACATGATTTATAAGCATCAGTTGCTCTTATTTTATATGAGATTTTTGTAATGAATGTGGACCAATAGAAATTATCCTAAATTACTGCTGTATTTGTACTTCTGTAAAAATATGTCTAATGTTCTGTACACCGCAAGGTCTGTGACCTTTGCCGCTAGCTTCCCATTTGTATGCTGTGAGAATTTCAACAAGTGGTTGGACTTTCAATTTCCTCCCATACTGAAAAGTAGCATCAGAGTCAGACTCCACTGTCAAGACAACTAATCCTCACACTAATTCCTAACCAGGGTGTCTGGAAGTTTAGATTACTTATCTGTTGTGCTTATATCTTTTTAAACAGGTTGGGTAATCTCAAATCTTAATTACACATGATACAAACAGTGGTACAATTGTGATGTTTTCGACCATGCCCTTGTGCTAGCCTGCTACTAAGAGCCGACTCTTTGTAGCGAATCAGAAGAGCTGACTCCCATCGAGTGAGAGATGCTCTCCACTTTTTTATCAACACAGCATTAATATTTGCCAAGTTAGGCTAAAATATGAGGCTACAGATGAAAATAAACTAAGAGTCAATGAAGCGGCTCTTCTTTGGGAACCTTACCAAAAGAGCGAACTGCATTCTGTCTCGCGAGAATGAACTTCACTTACGGTTCCTTTCATAATTTGTCAATCGACTTGTTCAGTTCAGCGTTCACGAAAAACAGGAACATGTTCAATGAAAGCCGTTTATTGAATGTGTTCATGCACAACACTGGGAGGCACAGTCTGGGGAAATAAAAGAGTTCCTTTCAGAGTTCACACCCCTGATATACAAGTGCATGCTCCTCTTTGATGTTAAGCAGACGCCTTCTGAGCATTTCTGCAGGTGTTCATTCGTAAGACAACCTTCCTCCTTTTTGTGTCCTTGTCCAATCAATTCTTTCTTCTCTGTCCTCAAAGGTTTCCAGTCAACAACTTTTCTTTGTGTATTTTTCTGCATGTCTGTCCCTGTTCCAGCTGTCAGCTGGATGGCATGTCACAAGATTAGACAAATAATTAGGCAGTGCTATGATGGCATTTATCTCTGGAAGGCAGTGTGTCCCTCAGTGGGGCGTAACTGTTGCAATCCGTCCCCCTGCTAAAATGAAGAGCCACTGAGGAGGAGGGGGACGCCCATGGCTCTGGAGTATAGCGACTATGGCAACACACTTCCTGCTCTCTATTTTGCTCTCTCATTCTTCTTCCCTTCTCCTGCTGCTCGTTAGTTTTGCTCTGTGGCAGATGAAAGCGCTCAGACCCCTTTGACATGCTTTCCGATTTCAGTGTGGGATGCGAATTGGGCAGAAAAACCTTCTGCAAGAACTTAGTGGCCTTTCTCACACAGAATACTAAAGTGACCTCCCCTTCATTCATGTCATTTCTCAATTTTCCTCAATGATGCCTGCTATTTTTTTTTTGATGCAGCAAACCTGAAAGGGCAAGGGATTTCTTCCCTCACACTCACACAATGCAAACTCATTTCTGCAGGGCTGTAAAAGAAAAATTAAGAATATGACCTCTATTCGACAGATGTGGGCCACATCTAAAAGCCTGTTTTATGGGCAGTATTGCTTCCCTCAGAGGCTCTTAATTTCTCCTGAGGGGCATTTAGTGCAGCACATGCAACCCCTCACGATGATGGGTGCCAATAAACATCCCGCTCCTGGATCGGCTTTGTCTTTTCAGACATTGCATTTTGATCTGAGAGCAGCACTTGCTGTGGCTAATGATGCCACAGGGTGGATAGTGGAGATCATCACAGCACAAACTGCAGTCCTCAGTGCTCTAAGTGAGCAGTGCAGTGCAGGTCTCATCTAACGCACTGAAGCTAAATCAATACTCAATCACCTGCAGAAAAGACCTGAGAGTTGTATTTAGTTAACCTTGGGGTGAACCGTTAACAGCAACTGGTAATAGAGATAGGACAGTGAAAAAAATCACCCTTTTAGATGTTTAGATGTTTTTATAATAGTTCTAGCTATCTGATGTTCATGTGTTTGTGTGTGTGTGTGCTTGGATGTGTGTTTGTGTGTGTGTGCATAAGAGAGAGAGAAAATGGGAGAGAGAGAGAGAGAGAGAGAGAGAGAGAGAGAGAGAGAGAGAAAATCCTCAGGACAAAGGAATTTCAAACAACTCTCTGGAGACTGTGAGTGAGGGAGATCTCATAGCGTCAAGTGACTAAATATAATCAATCGGATTGTCTGCTTTCATGCCAGATTTCTTTAAAGCATGCGAGGCTCAATTTAGCTCAGAGCTGTCCTGTGAAAGATGAGGTCTTTGTTTGTCATTATAAACAGGAAAAAGCATACCTGGTTAATCCAAGCAACTGTCAACTTATGCCATGTAGCTTTACTTAATTATTGTTCATCATTCATTATGTATTTATTAATATCTTTGTTCATTATTTGGTAAACACTGTTTCACATTGTGGGCGGCACGGTGGCGCAGGGGTTAGCGCTGTTGCCTCACAGCAAGAAGATCCTGGGTTCGACTCCCGGTTCGGGCGTGGGGTTTTTCTGTGTGGAGTTTGCATGTTCTCCCCATGACCGTGTGGGTTTCTTCCAGGATCTCCGGTTTCCTCCCACTGCCAAAAAACATTTGAGGTTGGGGATAAGTTAATGGAGAACACTAAATTGCCCCTAGGTATGAATGTGAGGAGAAATAACCAAGAGACAATTACTAAAAAATGATTAACAACGCATTAACTAAGACTTAACCAATGCTTAAAAGGGAGTAGTTATTATAAAGTGCTACCATATTGAAAAACAAATAATTGTTACAACTATACTCAGCAGTAGTTCATTAAGGTGACCTATGAAACCCTGCATTTAAAACTATGAATTACTAAAACAAAGGTACAGAGAGATCTGGTGCAGAAACTTGAGAACATTTTCAAATTAATTTTAGGTTACTGTTTGCACAGCAAGGGAGGACAATTATAAACAGTTGGCCTGTGGCTGAGTTGGTTATATTGTAATTAATGCTTTTTTTATTTCTTCTATATTACCACCTAATAATCTCTCTCAGTTTTTAAATATGTATGTTGTCATTTTCATGTAATTGTTTAATGTGCCTTTGAGGACACACAAAAATGATTTAATGACACATTTTCAATCAAGTCACTTTCATTCGCTCTGTTGGATGATGTTAGCATTAAGGTAAGCGCTACCCTCTTTCATATTCTGTAATATATTGTGGTTTCTAAAAAATATCATAGCCCTCTAATAGACCCATCTACCACCAGTTTGTCAAGAAAATTATGGTATGAGATATTCATAGTAGATTAGTTTTGATGACTCTCGACATGTCATTCCATTCATTAGTATTTTATTAGACTTTATTCCCTTGACATTCAGACATATTACAGAAGCTTTAGCAACAATGTAGTAAAGTCAAAGTTAGGTTAGGGAATCTTATTTTCCCAGTTGTAAATTTGTAAACTCTCACAACAAACTGAATATCATATATCTTCATCTTTTTTAAGATACCCCAAGGACGTTGCTGTGTATTCAGTGTTTCCTATGGCAGCAGGGTTGCCAAGCCCAGCAAAAGCGATGCTTACAGCCAGACTTTTATTTTCAAAACTTTGTCCCGTGAGAGCATTTTCAAACTAGCCCAGGCATTTAAGATGGAAACCTAGCATCTCTAAGGGTAAATTGGCATTAATGCAGTCCTCATCAATGGCTGCACTTAAGGTGCACAGAATGTGCTTGTGATCATGCCTTTGAATGCTGAAAGGAGAAATGGGACACTGTGCAGCTTAAAGCTTTAATCAGCCCTGAAACTGCAAACCCAAATATAGTAGATTCCAACAACTTTCTGCATGGGCTCAACCTGACCCAAACCACATAATCCTGTTTGAGCTGGAAACTGACAGATGCCAGCCTATTAATATCCAACAAATCTAATAAAACCTGTCGGGATATTGGCAAATAAATTACGATAATATTTAGATGGGTAGTTCGATGTGAAATAGCCTGCAGCAATATGTCAGCCTTCATGTTTTTAACCTTCATCCTTCCCATGTTTCTATTTTCTCACATATATGGACTGTAAAAAAAGTCAACAGCTTGTGCCTGACACCAGTATGCCAAATTTATATATATAGGTTTTGTTTTGTTTTTTTGTTTTTGTTTTAAGATAATGAATTTGGAAAGTAACAAGAAAAACTAAAGAGGAGGAAATGTGTTTTAAAATTCAGTTTAACTTACACGTTGTGTGCAAAGCAGCTCCTAATTTACTCCTGAACTTGAGTGTATGACAGGGGGTGGGGGTGTAGTATTTACTCCCGAACCTGAGCCTGTGACCGGGGGGGGATTATCTGCTCCTGAATGTGAGCCTGTGACCGGGGGGGGATTTTCTGCTCCTGAACGTGAGCCTGTGACAGGGGGGCCTGAGTGTCTGCCCCTGAATGCTAGCGTGTACCAGGGGTGTTCTTTCCTGAATACAAATATTTTTCAATGAATCTGTCTGAATACCGTATTTGGAAAAAACACTTTGTTTGTGCCTTTCTGAATACCTATTCAGATTCGGCTCCACCCTTATTAGTTACTTTATTAACTACAAGGGGTATTTTATTAACTACAAGTGCTCAATAGATCTTCTTCTGTCTTTTTGGAAAAGCATTCCAGGTGGCTCCTAATAGAATGATTAGAGCAGGGGTAGCCAACCTTTAAGGTAAACTCTGTACTAGTAGATTAAATTGATAACCCTTCTAATGGCTCTGTACCCGTGATGCAGCTCTCAGTTTCAGAAAGGTTGGTGTCCCCTGGATTAGAGTGTGTAAAGCTAAACCAAAGCAAACGGGGCTAAATTCTGAAATGAAAAGATGATCCTCACCATCTACACTCTTAAGCATTTGTGTGATTGCAAAGTGGTGTTATTACATAATTTTGATGTGACAATCTAAAATGTGTAACATTATCTAACCATTAGAACTCATTTTATGAGGAGGCCCTAAAAATGTAAAATTATCAAAACATATTGTGACAGGTATCAGAATGACTCATCCTTGACCTTGTAGTGACCACCTCAGAAGTCTCAGATAGTGTCACAGACCAGCCTAGGGTCAAATTTCAAATGTAAGGCTAGTCACTACGAAACCAAACCCCTTAATTTCACCCCTTAATATAACCTTAATTTTTACCTTAATTTCCAAGAAAGCAAGGAAAATTGCACAGATTAAGTCTGATTAAGGGGTAAAACTACTGAATTTTTCCCTTATTTTTAAAATTTGCCCCGTAGATAACTGAGCCTCATGAAGAAAATGCCATATGTTTAGGATTAAGGGGTTTCACACTCACACCTTAAATCACTTTTAA
>JBBKCR010059749.1:0-10497 GCA_037577295.1 Ladigesia roloffi | reverse complement strand
TCTCGTTTCTCCTTTCTCTTTGTATCCTTCTCTCTTTTCCTCTCTCTCTCTCTCTCTCTCTCTCTCTCTCTCTCTCTCTCTCTCTCTCCCCCACTCACAGGATGGGACCACTGGGGCGGTCTGTGTGGCTCTTGCGGGTCATCTTTGTAGTTGTCGTGGTGATGTTGTCATGCCGCCCGGTGTCCGGGGGAACCCGAATTCTTCGGGGAAGTTCAGGTACTCCAGGGTCTTCTGGATTAATTAATGGGCGGCCTGGAGACTTACTGGTCGGATTTTACACACACATCACTTTACACCGCAGGAAAAGGTGCAGGAAAATGTGCAGGAAAATGTGCAGGAAAATGTGCCGGGGCGCAGTGTGTGGGGACTGTACCTCAATGATGACACTAGCATTTGGGATTCAAACCCATATCCTTCTGATTGCAATGCCCTAACCACTAGGTCATTCAGCTGCCCATTATATTTCTAGAACGTATTTTAAGTAAATTTTTAGGAAACATTTAATTTACAATTATTTTAAGTTTTAGGAAACTTTATATCACATTCATTTAGATTTGACCTACTTTTTAACCATAATAGTTAAATCATGACTTGATTCAGGACCTGTGACTCATTTAGGACCGGTGACCTATATAATGAAGCTCATTAAGCAAGGAGATGCTAATTAAACTGATTATTACTTCACAGTAAACTTTAACTGCTAATTTTACGACAAAAAAAATCTAAGTTTAAAGTTTCAATAAATAGTTAAAACTGTGGTTGAGCGGTGTACAATTCATAATCAGGTAAAAAATCTCAGGTCAGGTTTAGGTGTGTATACAGTAAACTAGTGGGAATAGCACAGACCTGCATGGATGCACCACTACACTAGTGAATAACTACAAAATAACATGCCATAAGCGTTAATTGGGTTACTATCAATGTTTCCCAGTTTATTTATGTGTTATCCCTCATTATTGTTGAGGATTGAAAAGGGCATAATAATCAACATTTAAAGTCTGAATAAAAGCTCATGAGACACAAATAAATGCTGAAAATTGGTCAGATTACTCTAAATCAGCCCTCATGTATTGATGTATTTTAAGCATTAGCACTGTTTTAAGTGCTTAGCACTGTTTTATCTAACAAGTAAAAAAAAAATCACCCATGTAATTGTATACAATCTCTTAAAATGCTTGTAATAGCAATAACTGTATAAGGATTGTTTATATTATTAGTATTATTCTCATTGACTATATATTGCAATATATTGACTATATATTGCTATGCAAAATTAAGGAAGTTGTAGATAACATTGAGAATAAGGAGCTTTTAATTTTAATAAGAAGCTTTTAATACTCCTTTGTAATAATAATGATAAATCATGGACTAGTTTCACAGTAGTTACCTGATAATTCACAGCGATTACTGTATGGTAAAGCTTCTTGAATGAGAAGACTGCAGTTTAAGAGTGAGCATCCATAATGCACCTTTACTGGATCATCAGGATATTGTAAAAAAAAAAAATCTTATCAGATGAATGCCAGAATATATGGGAATTAGAATATAGCATTACACTTAAATGCACTTCCGAATGAATCCTGGAATAATAGGCCTGCATCTGCTAAGCATCCTCAGCAGGGAAATTACAAATAGGTACAATAAAGGGTTGATTTTGTGTTAATAACTGACCAACAGGCCATAGTTAAAATGGGTTAAGCTGGTCAGTTTGGCGGCAGGTCACTTGAGTCCCTGCAGGCGGGTGGTCAGTGCTGTGTGTGTCGATGGCAGTGGAGGAAGTGCAAAGTCTCTCTGCTCTGAGGAGATTCCTGTGGATAGGGAAGGACAATCCAGTAATGACTGTAGTAATATGTATGATGTTAAATGGCCACGCAATAAACCTCCTCACACACCTCACTGTGCCCCCACCCCTCCCGCACACACACATTTTCAAGTGAGAGAAAGAGGAGGAAAAAAAAAGAGCGAAATTGAAATAATGTCCACTTCCCCCGCTAATTGACACCCATGAGCTAACTAATTCTGATTTGCATAATTCATGAAACGCTCCGCTCTCGGCGAGGCAGTGACCAGCAGTACATAAATATTTTAGCATGGCAAAAGGTCACTCTCGGCCCTAGTCCCTGCATCATTCATTATATGCAAAGTCCTTCCCCAAAGACAGCTGCGGCCCTCGCTTAATTACGCCTGTTTCTTTAATTATGCCTGTCCTCTGTTTTGTTGATACTAATGCAAGGTGACCTTTTTCTGGCCACCAGAAATGCCACCAGCATCATCGCTCTCCGCTTTTGCCCCGACTGATGCCATTTCTCTTTTGTCTCTGACGGTAATGTCTGTTTGTTTGTTTATATATTTATTTATTAAATGTTTTTCATTTAATTTCTTTTTTTTTGTGGCCACAGCACTAATTACAAAACCGGCAATGTTGTGAAGGTCAGATTTCTGCCCCTCCCACAACCAACATAAAGTCACACATACCCCTGTCACAGACACGACATCCATCACTTTGAACATTTTTTTTGCCTTGATTCGGCGCTGGGGGTCCTCGCTAATTGGAAGGAAAAATGTTGCGCAATTCCATATTTGCAATGGAAAAAAACACAAACAAAGAAAAAAAAGGTAGCACAGTAATTGGCGAGAGCCATGAAAGTGCAAACATTTCTCTTGAACGTCCAAATTGCATTTATTTGTCATCCACCTATCAGAATCTGGGACCGCGTATGCTGCAGTACCACCACTGGCCACATGGTGGCTCTGAAGGTTTAGAAATACTTATGGGCCTACGCAAGAAGATCAGTGCTCTGCTGTTGGGGGGCTGTAATGGGAATGGATGTCCGAACCTCCACCCGAAGCTGATGAGAGCAACTAACTGATGGTCGTCTGTGAGACCCTGCGCAAAGACTAACAGCCACTGAGTGATTTTTCTTTCTTTTTAAAATGAAAATGGCCTTATTTTCTGCCAGGTTTGCAGGAACAGATAGCCCACTAAGTCAGGTTTGGTTTGCTGGTAATAAGACCTTGAACACAGTGTGGTCTAATGGCATAGTATGTAATGATCTCAAACACACACACACACACACACACACACACACACACACACACACAAACACACGCATACACTCTAATATACCTGTACTGCTTTCCCTTTGAGACTTATCACCCTGCTGCTCTCGGCCTCCTCCCCTGATCATGAAGAGTCGCTGGTTAGGCTGCGCATGAACAAAGAACCACATTCACTAAAGCCTCATTTGTTTGTATTATTTCTTTCGGAGCAGATTTTTGCTCCGTTCCGCTCATCAACCCTTTGTGACAAGACGACCGGACACACTGCAGTTGCATCGCCACGATGGCACCTCAAGCCTGCATGAGAGTTTGACACATCCAATTAAAAGCTAGCGTGCAACGTGGCGAGAACACGAGGGAAACCGGGCTGTCTTCACTAACGCACTGGACAGGCAATGAGAAATGACTTGAGGGCCCAGCTACAGTCCATTAGAGTGTTTCTGCTCTGGTGCTCGTTAGCAACGGCCTGAGCTAACTCACATACGCTCACTGCTTACCTTTCATGAACTCGGCATGACCTAATGGACACCACAGAGCTGAAAACCACCTACCTGAGGAAGTGAACTTTACTGAGCTAGTCACATCTTCCAGATTCCAGCACCTGGCTGTTAGCTGAAAATGTGAAATTTATTTAGCTGTATATAACTGATAGTTTTATTGTCTTATATTTAAGTAACGTCTGGCTGGTAGATCAAGGTGTACAATTTATCTCATCTGAAAAAAGCATGGCTTTTACATGAAGTGAGCTGTATGAAGCCATGCTTGATATTGTATCATAACCTCACAAAGTATGAATCTTGCGAGTTAAAGATATTTAGCATTATTTGAACAATATCTGAACTGTAGTTAGCTTTAGCTATATAGCTACCACCTAACAATATTCAATATCATATCATGGGAGCATCTGGTTGTTACAAATAGCAAGTGGGTTGTAGCCTAGCGGTTAAAACACTTGCCTGTGAACCTGATGACTGTATAGTTACCGCTTTAAATCCTCACTACCATTGTGTCCTTGAGCAGGACACTTCACCTCAGTTAGTCGGGGGTGACTGTCCCTGTGGTAAATGTAACCAAATGTACTTGAAGTTGTGATTGTCATTTACATTGCTAGCTACCAGTTAGCCATAGCAACATATAGCATTTACTTTAAGATATCATCTATATTTATACTTAAGCAGCTACCAGCTAGCCATTTCTGACATTGCAGAATGGCAACATCTGGTTGTCCTTGAAGATGTGATCTTTTTGGCAGCCACCAGCTAGCCATATCTGATTTTATAGCATGACAACATCTGGCTCATTTTTGAAAATGAGATGTATTTATTCATTTATTTACATTTACATTCATGACATTTAGCAGATGTGAGGAAGTGACTACCATTCTCTTAATACAGGTTACAGTTCCATTAAGCAACTTGAGAGTCTTGGTTAGGAACCCAGTATTGGTATGCATAGACTTTGGCTGGCCATATCTTTGTTTATAATTTTCTGGCTAATTTATTTATTTAGCATTAAGCAGTTGTCAGCTAACCATCTGATATTGTGTCAAGTTTGGCCATCTGCCTGGTTGTTCATAAATGTATTTAGCTAGTATTATCTGCTAATACAGCATTTTTGAACATCTGGCAAAGTGAGGTTCACTTTATTTACATGTGGGTGGCCACCAGCTAACTATATCTGAGAATATAGGCTGTTTAAACAACATCTGGCTGTCACTTTATTCATCTGGCTAACTTTATAATGTAGCCAGCAGGCTATACGTTCTCCTGCTTTAAACAAATCTGGAAATTAGCTTTATTTTGTTGCTGCTTTACAGCCTTAAATAAGCCATGTGAGTTTTGTTCATGTTCAATGAACATCTGCATGGAGAAGACATGACAATTAGCGCTAGGCCTTTGGTTTTTGCCTTAAACACAAATACACCAAGAAAACAAACCTTGTGAGTGGGCTAATTTTTGACAATGGGTCTCACTGTTGCCTCCACACCCCCAGGGTTGGGAATAAGAATCTGGGTTCTGGCCTTGTGTGTGTGGAGTTTGCATGTTCTCCTCATGGTGGCATGGGTTTCCTCCAGGGTCTCTGGTTTCTTCCACAGTCCACAGATATTTCTGGTGAAATTGGGATTTTAAATAAACCCTAGGTGTGTGTGTGCACTTGGGTGGGCTTGCGCCAGTAAACCCTAGGATAGGCTCTGGGTCTCCATGATAGTAGTAAGGATTCAGCATTTACAGAAAATGAAAGAATTATGTATTTAGAGCTTTCAGAGAGTCCAGAGTGATGACTGATTGATTCTGCAGTTAGTTGCCACGTGTACTGTGAATTAAAATTTTTTTCCCAGAAAAATCTACTTTATAAATTTACAGTAGTAATTGAGTTCTACATCCCAATATTGAATCAAATAGAACACAAAATGAAAGACATCTTTTATTTCTAGGAAGTTCCTAGTAATTATTAGGCATTCTCTAAAATGTTTATGTTTTATCCTAAAATGTATTCAATTTTTGCCCTATCTTCTGCTGGATGATGAGCAAAAATGATCAAATTACCATGAGGATTTTATTTGACCTGTGTTAGGACATATGTTTTACTTTCAACATTTTCTAAGAATTTGATTTGCTGGTTTAGAGTATTAATGTTTTCTGTCTGTGACTGATTTGATGTGGTTTGTTTCAGTATTAGATATTAGTGCAGGTTAGATTTCCATTCTTCAGAGAGGCCTGGCCTTTCCACAGCCTCAAACTGATCACAGCTTATGATTAACTTGTCGAAGCCTATCAGCTGTCAGTGTTTATGTATGAATGAATCACACTGCAAGGAGAGAGAGGTGCTTTGTTTTGGCATCAAGCTTTCTCTCTTTGTCTCTCTCTCACTCTCTCCCAGACAGACTTGGTGGTCACAGCGAGGAGGCTTTATTGGAGACAGATTTGCGTATAAATGAGGTGCCTCCTCTGGGCCACTCAGCCGTACAAACAACCTGTTAGATTAGCATACATCCACTGATTTGGCTGCTTTGAAGGCTGTTAAACTGAGATAATGTCAGATTGACTGATGCTGTGAGTGGCCATGACAGCAGAGAAAGAGAGAGAAAGGGAGAGACAGGAAGAGAAACTTGGCATGTGAAAGAGATAGCAAAAGGGTTAAAAAGAGAGTAATCGAAATTAAATTGGAGAGAGCAATAATAAGGAAACAGAGAAAACTAAACAAAGACAGAAAAACATAGAGAAACTAAAGAAAACTGAAAGAAATTCAAATGAAGAGAAAGATTAAGGGAAAGGGTGAAAAAAAACAGAGAAACAAAAACAAAGAAAGAGGGAAAGATAGACCAAAGGACTGTTTAAGAGTAAAAAAGAGATCGAGGAATATAAACAGTGAGAAATAGAAAATTAAAAAATTAGCAAGAAATGAGGAAAATTTTTAAATAAAGAAAGAAAATGTGAGAAGAATGATAAATATACAAATATAAATAAAGAGTAACAAAAAAAATGACCAAGATGTAAATAAGGAAGAAATTGAAAAAAAAAATGAAAAAAAGAAACTAGTAATACAGAGAAATCTAGTCCATGGGTGAAAAATGCATAAGCAAAATAATAGAAAGTGCACCGAAGTGCAGAAACAGAAAAAGAAAGAGATAAAGTAAAAAAATGAGTACAAGAAATAGAAACAGAGTGCTTGGGCGAGGGATATATCAAGAAAGGGAAAAGAGAAGGAGGGGCAGAAGAAGAGTAATAAATGAGGAAAGATTGAAAGGAAAAAAAGTAAAAGTAAAAAAGTATGAAAGTAAATAGAAAAATAAAGCACAGAAATGGAGACAGAGAGAGAAAGAAGACAAAAGATTAAAAGATTAAAAGTAAATTACATTCAGTCAGTCTGGCTTGGAAAATTGCGTCGCTGGCTGTAAACTCGACTGCAGGAAGTAGCTGCAGGCCTCCTGTTCTGCAGCGGCTCTGCCTGAGGCCTGTGTTTAAACACCACTGTAACGTTTTTCACAGCAGGAGCTACAAACCCATTTCCATTCTGCTAATGTTTTAGCGTGTTAAACAGGCTCCTGCTAAACCCCTCCACCTCACAGGCTTGCGTTCGGGGCTCAGAAGCTAAACGCCGGACACGCTAGTCAGTCGGCAGGACAAAACGCATCTTTTTCCTGCTAAATCACACCGAGGCTCGTCTGCCCTCGCCCTGTCAGGACACATCAGCTGCCCGACTGCCTTGTCAGCTCAAGGTAGCGGCGCTTAACTCACCGTGCAGGACGCGTGGAGAGAGGCAGGTGCTTAACCAAGCTTGAAATCTCATCTGATCTGGAGACGATGAGAGATTTATTACGCTCGTCTCGCTGTGAGGATCTGCTAAGACCCCCAGCACGGCTAGCGTGGCTAACAGAGCTACCAGCGCTGGAGCCTCAGGGATTCACTTCCTTTCCTCTGGGCCTGCTCTACTCAAACCGTTTTACTACAGACTAATGTGACAAATTACATACATTAGAAGCTAATTTGGAAGGTATGTGAAATACACCAGAGACTTTATGGTGGTTGTATATATTTTCACAGTTTTCTGCACAAAATTTATCACTTTAGCAGTCAGCTTAATGGTTTGCAGTGAAAAGATTGATATGGTAATAACTTGCACACAAATGGTTTACAGCAGTAATAATAGTAATAATAATAATAAAAAAATAAATAATAAATAATAATAATAATTATAATAATAATCATCATCACCATCATCATCATCATCATCATCATCATCATCATCATCATCATCATCATCATAATCATAATAAAACAACCCACAAATCACACATTATAATTATTATTATTACTACATGTTTTTATATTAGAATTACTTTTGTTCTAAGCAAGACAGGAACATTAAACAAAGCTCAGCATGACATCTGACACTTTGAGCATCAACACAAACCAGGAGAGTACTTCCAAATAAAGAGTTGTTTGGCTTTATGATAACGCATAAGATTAGCATGGATTTGAGTTGCTAGTGTTCTTAGCATTAGCACACAGAAGACGAAAGCATGGGCAGATGTTCAATAAGTTGTTAGAGCACGCCAACTGGACACCTGAGATGTTGAAGAAGGCTTTAAATGAATGGATTTGTTTGTAATTATGATTAATTTAGTGAGATGTAGAAAATGGAACTGACTTTGGAAGTTTTTAAAGGAAAGTATAAAGTTTACAAAAGTCGTGAAATGGCAGATTTTTGAAAAAAAAAAAAGAATGACATTGACAATATTGACAATATTGAAAACAATAATAAAAGTAAAGTATGGGTACATAAAAATGTGATATTAAATTTAGTTGTTTGGAATTTTCTGTCAAATATATGTTTTCGTTAATAATTTATTGTTGTATTACTTTTGCACAGCACTGGAATTATCAGTATTTGTCTTGATTGATATTTCTTAATTAATAAGGTTCTAAAAGTAACTGCATTTTTAAATGTCAATATTTCAAGAAACATTCAAAACATTAAGAATTTTAAGGTTGCTTACGAAACATAATAAACAATTTAGTCTAATTAGTAGTAATAAAGTGATTTTGTGTAATTGTCTCAAGTTTTCTGCCTTTGGATTTAAACACCTGTATTATAACTTCATGCTTGATATGATTTATCTGTATATTCATCATGCTGAACGTGCCTGATGCAGGTTTTCCTCTTCAGGAATGAATCATAGAACACCTGTTGGGGGTGCATGGGACCAGCCTTTTAGGATAATAATAGTGTCTGTGTCTGTCAAGCAGCTAAATTATACACAAAATCTAATTAACACTGTAGTTACCTAACAGAAGAAAATGACAGGACTTGGTAGTGTGCAAGTCTTAAGCCACTCCAAAATACCATCTGGAATGCTCATTTGGCTTCCCTTTAACATGAACTTTCCTTTAACATGATCAAAACACACTATCAGCAAAGTCAAAGCACCTAGACAGAAATGAGAAAAACAATTAGGAATACTATCGGTCATAGACTGGCCTCCCCAAAGTTCAGATTTCAAAGTTATTTAAGTTCTGTAGGATCATCTGGATGGAGAACAGAGCAAAAGACAGACAATATCAAATGAAGGGATTTGGAATGTCCATCAGGAAGCCTGATGAACTATACCTGAAGAGTACTTTAAGAAATTACAAGAAAGCTTTATTCGTACAGTTCAGGCTGTGTTAATGAATAAAAGTGGTCATTCCAAATAGTGGTTTTAAATGTTGTTAGTTAGCTCTCTTGTGTTATATATTGTGTTTACATATGTGTAAATCACCGTACATATTTACATATTTGAAATCACTCTACATATTGTCTCAAAATATGAAGAAATTAGGTGGGTTCAATACTTCTGCACAGTAGTGTGCTCATACACTCTGTTTTGTTTTTCAAAAAGCATTTGAAAAGGCCATAAAAAGGTACTGGGTTTGATCAAATAAGCAGCCTCAGTGCTAGCTTTTGAATGGCTCCCCTGCAGTAGTAAGGACAGGAGATTATTATAAGATGTTTTTCACCTAGGACAAAAATTTGATTCCTGTAAGTCCAATAAACAGTCCAATACATACTGAGAGGTTTTTCAAAAGCACTCCTGAAATCCTCATAGCCTCCCAATGTATAACTTTGTAAGTGCCAGGTCTCCGTTGATCATTGATGTTTTTGCTCCATGAATGTGAGTGTATTAAATTTTTTCAAAGCCTCCCACTGAATTTATGCTTCATTGAGGTTCTGCTGGCTTCCAGAAGCACATTCAGGAGGACTGCACTGTCAGTCAAATGAATCCTGTCCTGAATAAATTGTAAAATAGAGAAGAACCTGCACCCCCATGGAGTTTAAAAGCATACTAAAGTGTTGCCAAGTTAATCCTTCTGATTCTGCAGGAGTGGGAGTGTAATACTAGTGATTATGTATGTCCAAGAGATGAAATCCTGCTTGGGATGTATTAATTCTGAACAATATTGCAATGAAAAGAGATGCATCTTCACTGCTTGTTCTTTACAGTGATCACACCCACTCTCACAGCACCTGAGTGACAAAATCCCCCTAACTAGGTTGACTCTCACAGAATGGTCTTCATGTCCAACTGCACTTAAAGTGATAGTTTGGTGAAAAAATCTACAAAACTTTTCTCCTCACTCACACTGCTGAAGATTTGCACAGACACGCTGTGCATGGCGCTATGAGGCTAATGTAGCTAATGAGTAATGGTAGCTTATCTTTGAGCAAACTGCATGCCTGGATCATCACATACTTGTTTAGATGTTAAGAAATCAAAACAATTAGAATTGCTTATGTGTTTGTATTGCCTTAAACATCTTTCACCTCTGCTACTGTAAACACCCTTTATTACTAAATACTAGGGATGAGCGAGTACCGTATTATCTGTATCTGTATCTGTATCTGTAAACCAGATGAATTATCTGTATCTGTATCTGTACTCGGACTGGGCGGGGC
>JBBKCR010059738.1:0-10498 GCA_037577295.1 Ladigesia roloffi | reverse complement strand
TCACCCACATATATCTATATATAAATATATATATATACATATATACATCCACACTTTCAAATACATACATAGACACACATACACATACACTCACACACGCACACACAAATACATACACTCACACACATACATACCCACAGATACACAAACACACACACACACATACACACACTGATATGCCACCACCACGTCAGCCTCACTGCTGGTCTAAAAATGATACACCACCCAATAATACCAACTCACTTGTGTACCTGCATTTAAAACCGTGACCAAAGGGAAACGTAATGTTTTGGATACATTATATGGACAAAAGTATTGGGACACACCTGTTTTTCAAGGTTTGGGCTAGGTCCCATGCTTCCAGTGAAGGACACTCTTAATGCTTTAACTTAACAATATTTATTTACAATGTCATGCTTTCTAACTTTGTGGACACAGTCTGAGGTAGAACTTTTCCAGCATGTCTGGGGCTCAGTGCACAGTGCGAGATACACAAAGTCACGGTTGAATGAGTCTGACCATGACTGGCCCACAGAGTCCTGACCTTCACTCCATCCAACACCTTTGGGATGAACTGGAGGAGAGATTGTGATCCAGGCCTTTCCAACTAACAGACCCTGACCTCATAAATGCTCTACAGAATGAATGGACACACGTTCTCACAGAAACTTCAAAATCTTGTGGAAAGCCTTTCAAGGAGAATGGAAGCTGTTATAACTGCAAAGGTTGACCCAACTCCATATTACTGTAAAGTCTATCAATTTGAATGCAATGTCTCTGTATGTGTAATCAGGCATTCCAATACTTTTTCTGTATAGTGAAGGTATTTATTAATACCAGAAATGGCTGGTAGCCATGTTGCCTCACCTAGACTTGTGAATAAATAGTCTGGACTCATGTGATATGCAATGACGATTTTTTTTTCCTGTGCCAGATGGAAGGCAAGTCTTTGGAACATAGGTGGTCAGAAGATCTAGTCTATTACTGACTCTGTGTTTGGTTATTGTATGTGTGCTATCCATGAACAAGGGGTGTGTGCTCTCTTGGGATTAAAGCTGAAAACTAAAACGGCTATAGGGAGGTCTGCTTGCCCCTCTTTATCTCATACAGTTAACAGCGGGTCAGCGCCGTGTGACCCCAGTGTTGATACCATCCCTCCACAGCTCCTCTCTGTCACCAGGCTTCCCCGCTTTAGCCCCGTTTGGGGAAAGTTCCAGATAATTAACCTTTTGGACGGTGTAGACCTGCAGTGTTTTCCCAGGGCTGGGCTGCTCCTGCAATTTCTCAGGGGCGCGGAGACTATCAGCTTACTCACTGGGGCTACGTGCCCCCACTGAAAGACAATATGCAACTGTTTTCAAGGCAAACACAGAATGTGACGGCCATTGGAAACTGCCATTTCCCCCGATTTTTTTAAAAGATGTTTTCTGATATGGGCCAGGTTATAAGATTTTTATCGAAAAGAAACAGGTGAGTCAGCTCATATTTTTCTTTTTCTTTTATGTTCCATTGCATGTTCTGTATTCAATCTTCAAATGTTTATAACTTGAGCAACAGCAACTACAGTTCCAATTCGTGACTGGTGAATATGTCTGATTAATAATTCCATAGAATTCACGTGATTTAATCATCCTTCTGGAACAATGGTACATTATTTAGGAGCTCACCAACGCAAATTTCATTACACTGGTGGTGATAGGAACCAGGAGTCGCAATATTCGCATTGTAAATACAGACATCTTATTGGCAATGCAAAAACAAACAGTAAACCTACTTGTGCTAATGTTGGTTGATAGTGGTCAATCCAGGGCAGTTTATTTAAAGATGACTGGTTCCTTAATCCACCACAATAAACAATTCTGACTTCACATCAAATCACTCCAAATGAATTTGTTTACATCTAATCCCTTTATTTATGCTGGGATTTTGAAAAATGTATGGACTTTCCCTTTATGTTGACAGATGTTGAAAACAAAATGTGAAAACAGAACAAACAGTAGCCTTAGGAAAAAAATCTAAGACTAAAATAAACACTGAGGTTGAAGGCATTGAGAGGTAAGAAATACTTTTGTTGAATTACATTCTAATGTTCAGTTATGTACTACAACAAGTCTATTAGTTTGCATCACATGATGCAAAGGTGCTGAGTTTCAATTGGTGGAAATAATATAAAAACCAAAACCTGAATTAACAATATTTTAATATGACCAACATAATAATGTTCAATGGTTACTGATTGTGCACATGTGAGATCTTTAATCGGAGGGTGCACCGAGGACCAGGCCTACAGGCGTTTCGCATCAGCCTCAGGAATTCTAGCAACCATTCCAAATGAACCTTTTTTTAAAACTTGCCTGGTTAAATTTACTGTTTGAATTGGCATGAGTACCAAATTTTGAATTGATGCGTACCAAAAAAGAACAGGGACTGGCCCGAGAATCTTAAACATAGAAAGAACATTGACTGCCTGGGCATGCTGAACTTAAGAGAACTGGAACTGCCCTAAAAATACTGGACTTTAAAAATAAAAGGGACTGCCCCGGGCATACTGTGCTTAGAGAAAGCAGGGACTGTCCCACGAATACTGAACTGAGACTGTTTCTTGGATTCTGGGCCTGGGGTTTTACAGAAACGTGCAAAAAAAGAAAAAAATCTAAGAAAACTTCTCCATATTTATCCTAAATGTATATCCTTCTTGGTCCATTTTTGGAGTCTAATACCAACACAAACTGTCCAGAGGAACTCTGCAGCCAGGAATAATAAAAGGTTGCAACATACTACGTGAGGTCAGGGCCATATCACGCGCTCGGCTTATCCAACACTCTTATTGGCCAGTTTTTGGGGTCTGGTCAAAACTCGGCCCGCCATTGGCTAAAGAGGGGGTGGTTACCGCCCCTCCCGGCCATGGTGGGCGGGACTCCTTTGCTTACCAACAGCCGTGCAACTTGGGCTAGAATGATCGAGGAGCTTCTCTTCAAATGAGGTAAGAAGAGGCTTTTCTCCTCGATTTTTTAACTCCTTCAACAGGTTTAGCTGCTCCTGAGGTGGGGTTCGTGATAACAAGGGTGTGGAAAATCACTCTGCTATCTAAAAGTGTGCTTTGCTTAACGACCTAGAGAACTGGGAGCTGAGTTAAAATTCTAATCAGAATCAGGTTTTATTGATCCTGCAGGAAATAGCTTATGTTATGACTGCAGTGACACAGAGACAAAAACAGCACAAAATATAAAATCTAAATAAATCTAAGTAATTTTGTAGATAAACCTCAATATACAAGTACAATATTATACATACATATTCACTGGGTATAAATACTAAATATAAGTAACTTACACTTAAGAGAATTATATTATCACAAATAGGGGTTAGGCATCGTAGAGACATGATATTGCAAATTATATTTTGGCACCTGATAAGAACATTTCAGAAGGGAGACAAATTGCACACCATATCAAAACGATGCACGTGTCTAATTCTAACACATAGTGATAGTTGTTTTAACCTGGTAAAAGGTGTCACGACAAAGGAGCAGCAGGTTATTGTACAGATTGTGGCTGTGTGACAGAAAGAGGAGCTGTAGAGTCTGATGGTGGTGGCAAGGAAGCATTTCAAGGACTTTGAATGAAGGCAAACTCTATATTTTTTTGTTTCCAGAATTATTATTTCTGTTGTGTTAAACAGCGAGGCTCCTTTGTGTTGTGCTTTCCAGTCTGACTCTTAAAATGAACAAGATTATTTTGTGTCTGTATCCAGTTTTATTATAGGGATAAGATGTGTATGAAGTCTACTGGAGTAAATTAATTGGATGCATAGGACATTCAGGATAGACTGAAAGGAGTATGACAAAAACGCATACAAAAAGGATAGTGGAGTTATACTGCAAGTGGGTTTGATAAGACAAGATTGAATAACACTTTATTAGTCCCACATGTACACAGTAGCAAAGTGAACAATAGAAGTAGAGGCAGCACAACCTATCGGATAAAAGCTTTACAACAAAACATATATAACTGGTAGGTTCAGTCACACTGGATTCTGGATGTTCATCCTTGCAATGAACAGTGATGCTCGGTTTATTTATCGGTTCAAAGTTCAAGACTGTAACGGAATAAGAAGGATAGAAAAAGAAAATGATTTCAAGCAGTTTAGTATTGCTTTTACATATTATTGGATGATTTCTAACCGTTACACTGATTAAAATTTTGGGTAGATGCTACAAAAAAGAATATCGATTCGGTTGTCATCAGTAAATCGGTTCGATCCACTCGTTTAGGAATTCAGGGAATTGTGTCGGACCTCGCGCGGCTTGCGTGTGAGTCAGCTGAGAGAGTAAGCATGTGTGTATGAGAAAGGTAAGAGGTTGTGCGTGCGTGTAAGAGAGAGTTTGTGTGAATGTGTGTGTATATGTTTGTAACAGTGGGGGAGAGAGAGTATATATATATATTTGTGTGAGACAGAGTGTATGCGAGATAAAATGTTGAGAGACATTGAGAGAGAGAGATAGCGAGAGAGAGAGAGAGAGAGAGAGTGTGTGTATGTGTGTTTGTGTGTGAGAGCGTGTGTGTGAGAGAGAGAGGTTGTGTGTGTATATTAGTGTGTGTGTGTGTGGTGAGTTGTATCAGTCTTCGGGGAGCTGTATCAGGAGCGGTGTGTTTACAGCTCTCTCAGGAAAGCCGCTGGGTCAGACGGGGGTGAGTAAAAGAGCTGTTTTTCGTTTGTGCTGTTTAGAAACGTTAGTGAAAAGTTAGTCTTTACTCGGGCGGTTTGAGCCGGACACAGGCGGGGGGTTATGGCCGGTGTTTTATGGGGCTCTCGGGGGTGTGCTAACAAACTCCGCTGCTAGCTGCTTTAAAAGCGTGTAAACCTGGTGTAAACAGACTTACTGCGAGGAGAAGAGAGTGCTCTTCGCCTCTTTACTGTCAAAAACAAACGAAAGTTGCTGCATTGTTGAAGTGAGAAGACTAAAAACTGGTAAGTGCGAACAAGACTGATGGTACGAGTCTTTCTCAGAGACCTTTCCAGAAAGAGTCCACGAGAGCTGGAGCTCCTCAGCTGCGGGGGTCCCTCTCTGTGCCCACCCTGTGTCCTGTCCATGTACCCTTAGGGTGGGGTATCAGTAGTGACATCGCCGGGCCTTGCCTACCCAGCGCTAAGAGAAGACTGCCTGGAGCCTGTTTAGAAATACCATGTGGACTAAAGTATTGTGACCCCTGACCATTACACAAGGACTTTAATGACACTGCATTGAAATAGAATAGGAGTTGAGTCCAACTTTGCAGTTATTGGAGCTTCCACTCTTCTCAGAAGGCATTCCACAATATTTTGGATTGTTTCTGTGGGACTTTGTGCCCATTCATTCTGTAGAGAATTTCTGTGGTCAGGAACTGATTTTGGATGAGTATGCCTGGCGTGCAATCTCCGTTTTAGTTTATCCCAAAGGTGTTGAATCGGTTTAGCTCAGTGCTCCTTGCAGGCCAGTTAATTTCTTCCACACCAAAAGGCATCCAACCATGTCTTTATGGAGCTTGCATTGCACACTGGGGCACAGTCATGCGGGGATTCTTCCCCAAACCGTATCCACAAATTTAGAAGCAAGGTGTTGTCCAAAATGTTATTTTATGCCGAAGCATTAAGTTTGTCCTTCACTTGAAGTAAGAAGCCTTGCCCAAACCCTGAAAAACGGGTGTGTCCCAATACGTTTTTCCATGTAGTGTACCTGAGATTTGGTTGGAATGTAATTCCCAGCAGGTTCCCCACAACAGGATACATGTAGGAAATCCAGATGGTTACAAATCAGATAGGTTTGAGACATAAACATGCACAAATATTGTGTGCAAACTCTTCCACACACCTGTCCAAGCAGCAGTATTTTTCACCATGTGCTGTCAGTTGTACACTGATGCTAGGTAACATGACTTTGGGAGATACAAAAGGGACATTCCCATATTTTTCTAGTGTTTCAGCTCCAATCCTGATCTAGGGCTGGTCCAGGTGTGGGGAGGAGGAACTTTTTGGCTGTTCTCTCTCTTTGTACACTGCTCATTTGGAGTAAATCTAGCAAAATGCAGGTGAGTTGGACACTTGCATTGCTGCCAACCTCTAAGAGCGGCTGTAGGCCGAATGACAACAACGTCTGGAATCCCTGTCTGCTTTGCACGTGTTATTGTTTGTGGAGAATGGAATGAGATCCTTCTTGGTTGGCTCAAAATGTGGTGAGTGTTGCTTCAAGAAACAGAGAAGAATTGTCTTTGAGAGTTACTGTTTATGCTTAATAAAACTGTTGTTAACAATATTGCTGTGAATCAGAATAACTCTGAAAAGAACTCCAAATATGGTTGGCAAAAAATGCAAGAGTCAAAGGCCTGAGGCAGCTGGTGCAGCACAGAGCAGATGCCCGTTTTTAAGATCCACAGACCCGGTAGTAGTTCTCTGTAACAGTTAGTGCTTTTGGCCAATCCGATGTGGAAGGAGCATGTTTGTGTGTCAATCTTTCGCTTGAGCAGTGAACAGCAATCACAATATTACAGTTACGATGGCATATACGTATGTTGGCGGATCTTCGCTGTGGGCACATTCCATTCAGCCTTGCGTCAGTTCACTATCATTCTGTGCCGCCTATACAGTGCTAATACCCTCTAGTACCCAGGCAGTGTTATGAAACTACAGAGCGAGGCCTGGACCCTAGTGTTCAGCCCATGGAAATCCCTGCTCGCTGTTCTTTGTGTTCTAATGTACATTGAGGTGGTGACTCACTGGGCATGATTATGTCCAGTTGGGTGCTGCGATCGGTGTGAACAGCTTAATGTGCTGTCGGGGTTCCTTGTGGACCGACCAATGTCTGTACATCTTACTAAAGATGCATTCATTTTTTTTCTCTTCATGCACTCCTATCATGAAGTATTTATCAGTGGCTGTCTCTCAGAAATAATTTAGAGGAGTGCTCTTGGCTGCTGAAATTTTGGAAGCTTTTGGTACACCTTAGTTTAGCATTTTAGATATTACCACCCACCTTTCTAGATCATTTCTTTGAACAAAACAATGCCAAGATTCACTAATTTCACATCCCCATTCTTTGCTTAAAACAATGCTGCAGTGATTAAACATGTAACACGTTAATAAACCATTTTAATCTATGGAGCACGTTTGTCTGAAGTGAAGGAAGAACACAGCTTTGATAAACCCGAGTAGCTGAACTTCCTAGCTGGAATGTCCGTGCCTCTCGGGCTCGCAGGAACTGGCAACCTTCCAGCAAATCTCACACATGCTATACACTGGAATTTGGGATCTGAACACTTAAACAAACCAACGTTACAAGTGAATTGCCTACCAGTGCTTTCTTGGCTGTTGAGTGTTCATGGTTCATAAGGAAAGGTTCCCCTTAAAAACCTGCTCTTCAGCTGTTATTTTTCTGCCTCTTTGTCATAGGTAAAGGTTTTAGGCCAGAAGCCTTTTCTCTTTGTGATATTTGGTTTATTGATATCCTCTTACCTGAACAATAGGCAGAATCTTCATCCAAGTAGTGCAGTAAGTGCACATAAGGCCCACCATAATCTGTACATTTCTCTGTAAAGAGAACGATTGTTAGTAGAGATTCCCTGCTTTATTGCTGTTGTCTCTGAAGAATGGATGGGACCTTTTGCATTCCAGAGTTGGTGGGGGAATACAGTAGAGCCGGGCAATTAATCCTCTCTGGGTCGACCTGAGGAGGACGGGTTCCCCTTTTGAGTCTTGGTTCCTCCCGAGGTTTCTTCCTCCATCTGAGGGAGTTTTTCCCTCGGCTTACTCACTAGGGGCTCGAACCTGGACTCTGTAAAGCTGCTTTGTGTCAACCTGGTTGTAAAAAGCGCAATAGAAATAAAATTGAATTGAATTAATTGAAATCGGCATTCAGAACCTATATACGATCAAAAATTTCCAGGTTGATTATTTCAATGACTTTCCCTTTAAAAACACTACTGCGTGTGGACTTAATTTAATAAGAGAAACGTTGAAAATAATTTATTTTGTTTCCAAAAGAGCAAGTTATTTATTTTTACTTTTTTATAACAACAAAGTGACTGTGCGTTTTAGGCAATATGGGCTTTAATTTCAGTTGTTCAACACTGATGTTCAAATAATCATAGATAGTAGTGTCTTTTCTTTAACTACTTTAAAATCAAGAAGTACACCCTTCACTCAGAAATCTCTTACTTGTAATATGTGAGCATATCTATTGCACAAAACTTGTCAATGAACTATGAAGACAAAATTTAAATAAATAAAATAATCGTAATCGAGTTAAAATGTCCAATTAATCGAGATTTTGATTTAAGGCCAAATCGCCCAGCCCTAGAATACAGTCAGCCCACCCACACGGTAAACATGGGCACAGGCTCCCATCCCATTTATCAGTCCAGTTGCATAAAGGCCTGTTCTTTCGCCAGCCAACGAGACCCTCGTCCAATTAGTGATTGTCTACATTCCCAAAAGCCTTTCTCAGAGTGCAGCCATTCAGGCAGCCCAGTGACGTCAGACAGTGTCATAGGTTCCCTTGCCTTGTCTCTCCTAAATAATGAATCTAGCCCTTAATAAAATAATCCACAAGCGCATTGCCTACTGAGGTGTGACAGCTGTGCTGGCCTCTGGTTTGGAAAATTCCACAAGAAAGTCAAAATGTGTACGCTTCATAATCTACCCTTAGAAACAATGGTTGCTTTTTAAGAGATCTTCAGAGACTTCAGATTTTTGCTCATTAGACTTCAGTTCCATCCAGGATGTCGTGTGCATTTGTGATTGTTTAATTTTACTGAACAGACAAGGAAAACTCCCTCACTCACATGTTACATCACCGCATATTCTTCTGCAGCCCCCCCAAACTAGTTCACCCAAGTATGAAACTAAGTCAAATTAGAGAGGGAGAGTCGAGATGTTGTATGTCGAGATCATTGTATCTCTAGGATCCCCTGTAAATGGGCATTAAAAGGTTGTACATTTCTGGCTATGGCTGGACTGCTTCCCAAACAAAGGGACTTCCTGCTCTTTGGAATAATGATTTCTTTTTCAAACAGGGAAGTAAAATCTTGTCGCACTGGGAATGCATTTAGTGAAAAATGCAAGTGGAATTCCAACTAAAGTATATTCAGATACAAACAGCCTTAAAATAGAAGACTCAAATTAGTGTTTTCTCCCACTATAAATGACCGGATTGTCAGGCAGCCATATCACCTGGACATGTAATTAGAGGAGCATTCATTCCCCATGTAGACAAAGAAAGACCCTGAGTGAACTACAAGTCACTTATTTTACTCAAGTCTTGTCTCGTTTTTGCTCACTGCAAATGCAACGTGTGCAGTTGAGTTGTCAGAATAAATTCCAAATGGGTTTCCAACCAGCTCACCTTCACATGATCACCATCGATAGCAAGGTTATCAGATAGTTTAGAATATGTCTGGCAAAACACATCTGTTGGCTCTTGGGGTGTATTGCTAATTTGTCTAATACTGTCTTGCTTTCAACATGAAATATAGTGTACAAATAATGGAATTAACTCATGGCTCGTTGACACAATGTCTTTGAACGTGTACAAATGTTACACCGTAAATCTGTCCACTGGAAATCCACTCTGATACTTTGTGTGGTTGAAACTGATGTTTTAAGTACAGACCTATTGATTTCATAAAGATCTCTCAGCCAAAATATAATGAAAATATGTCTTGCTCTGCTGATTGCAATGTATTATAGTTTGGGCAGTAAATTATGACACAAATATCCATGGAGAAACAATTAGCAACATAAACCAGTCCTTGAGTACCCATACTATTCAGGCCAGCACTACCATTGACACGATTGCTGAGGTTGTGGTACTTTTAGCAAGCTAGTCTTGTCTTACCAATCACATACTTGAGGTTAACTGCCCTACAGGCTCAAATATCTACCTGTTGACCTGGTACTGCCCCGTCTATTTCTGTTGCCTAAGCCTGCCCCTGTGGTTTGAGGATGCAGCCGCAGCAATTGTCACAGCACTCAAGCTCTGACACTCTTGTTTAGCTGCAGCCAGATCCCTTGTGGCACAGATTAACCTTCTAAGCGTCGGGCTGCAAAAATTAGCCATGCAAGCTACCTGTGAAAAGTCCCTGAATACTTTGCACCTGCCTGCCAGTTCTGGGACTATTTCAGTCAATCTGTTTTTTAAGCTACGTATCTGCAAAGTGCAAATGAACTCTGAATCGAAAACTTCTCCACACACACTTAAGTCAGACAATGGAAAATTACAGTACATTAAATACTAAGTATTAGATACTAAGTACTAGGAGATGCCTAAAAAATACAGTGTTCAGTATGAGGTTGTAAAGTGTGTTGCAGAGAATGCTTAGTAATTAGTACTATTTAGTGTTAAGCTTTGAAGAGATCAAATATGTACAAACATAATGAACATTAGTGTATGGAGGTGTGTGTGTGTGTGTGTGTGTGTGTGTGTGTGTGTGTGTGTGTGTGTGTGTGTGTGTGTGTGTGTGTGTGT